>CM059583.1:84672500-84915000 GCA_030407085.1 Trichopria drosophilae
CAAGGATACCTTTAGATCTCACATTAGAGCAGACGATTAATGCTGATGCAGCCCGACGATTGACAGGGATCATGCACTTAACGAATAGCATCTCAGCTCGTCACAAATGGAGCATTAGTCACGGGGTGAGAAGTACGCTCATCTCCCATGTTTTAGGTACATGTGATCTCAAAAAAAAGCAGGATGTGACCAATGATCTACTTCGTAATCGAATAATGAAAAGTATAGCCCAGCGAGATGACTTCATCGCTACATTAAACAGCCATATGAATCCATTTACTGACCAAATAAAAGAAGACATTTTATTCAATATATCGACAGGCCAAGCTGCAAGTGATGAAATCACCGAATTTTTATTGAATGCTGAAAAAAATGGAGAAGAACAACGAATAGGAATGATATCCAAATGTTCTGAAAATGGAGAAAATTTTCAAAAGTTTACCATAAAACGAAATAAGTTGTTGAATTTTGCCAGCTGCGTAAAGGCGAAAAAAATTACTATTGGAGGGAAAACGCAAGAAGTAAAGCTACAACGAGATTTATTTGGTCGACTATTAGGTATTTCATTAGAAGCACAAATAGACATGTCTAAGGTATAGTACACATTCATTTTTAGGTACAAAAAATTAATACCCAATGAATACAATTGTTTGTTAACATTATAGATATTATCATATCCACTGACTCCTGTCCCATTTTCATTTTGCCACCTTGATGGATCAATCAACAAAACTGACAAGTCTGTAGTGACAAAAATTCTGGAACGAGAAGTTTTTGAACATGGTACGCCGGTGGAAAACGTAGATGTGCACCTTATTGATGGCTTTTTTTTTTACATACTATGAAGCAGATACCACAAACATTTGGACAAATATCTATTAAAATGTTAAGATCGATAATCCGTGCCCATCCAACAGCAAAGTTAATATATCTTGTTTTTGACACGTACAAAAGTTCATCGTTAAAAGATATTGAGCATATGTTCCGAAAAAATTTCTCCAGGCATTTTTGTATAACAGGTAAATATTTTAATTAATAATATTCACGATAAGTTTAGAAGATATCACAAAGTAGTTGATATACCCATGTTATTGACGTGAATGTAATTAATTAAGATAATCATAAAAGAACAAAGTAATTTCAAAAAATAATGGAATTCTAAAAAGTTTTCAAAAACACTTCCTGAAAAACCTGCGAAACATTTTTGGTGCATTTGCATTAATAAAACATCTGTTCATATCTTTATGATTTATGATATTGACAGGAATTTCAAAACTTTTTTTCAAAAAGAAGAATCGAAAAGAAAAATTTAATGCCTACAGATATTTTCACAACTCTCTCATTTGTCATTTACGAAATACTAAATTAATGGCACCCAATAAATCAATTCCTTCCGAAGAAATGTGTATAAGGTACAAGAAGTAAAGTTTTGTCTTAGTTAAACCAGGTTCGAAACTTGTTTTCAGGTATCTAGAGTTAAAATCTTTAAGTTTTGTACATGTGACTGAAATTCCAGAACAATTTCAAATTATTTAGTATAATAGCTGCAGACAGAAAAACGTTTAATGAAGAAGAGCAATTTTTTCTTATAATACTCTCTAATTGGTGTAATATTACACTAATTCAACTGAATTTTTATATTAAAGTATGTTTTTTGATATAACTTACATAGCCCGTAAGCATACAATTTTTAGGAATATTCATTCTCGAGAAAATGATCTCTCTAACTTCATACAACGACAAATAGACTAAGAATATTCTATTTTATTGAATAACGATTTATTTATTTTATATGAAAATAATTTAAGTAATATCGCAACAATTCATATAGTTAATAGAAATACGTGTTTATCGATTATCAATGGCTTTTTTCAATCTAACTTGACTACTCAGCGTTTTATATACATAAGATATGTTACAATATAATATCACAGCACAAACTTATTGTACACAAAGCTAACTTTACCTCACTTGTTCGAGGAATAAAAATTCGCAGGCAAAGTACAGTAGAATTGCATGAAATATTATACGAGTCACCGTAACTTGTGCCTGGCTCCCTCGGCAGTACGGTAAAGTTAACTTTGAGGTCTTGTGTCATAATATAACTATGTTTTATTATATTGTGAAAGGTGACACAACTGACGATACAGAGGAAGATAATGAATACGATTCGGAAAATTCCGATGATGATGATGAGATGGACGATGATGATGAAATGGACGATGATGATGAAATGGACGATCGTGATGAAATGGACGATGATGATGAAATGGTCGATGGTGATGAAATTGGCGGTGATTACGAAATGGACGATAATGAAGACTTGAACGATGATGTTACATACCAACATTAATAAAGACAACGATGTTGACCAGCAAAATGGTGTCTATGTGGATGATGTTTAGTTATTATGATAGTGATGTTATTGTTGTTAGTTATATATGTGATGATAATGAGATAAAGATTTATATTTTTTCAGGGCTATGTTATTTAAAAAAAAACTAGCTTTAATTCAAACAATCGTTCACAATTAATCTCAATTTCCCAACGCCGTAAATATACACGAACAATACTTTAATAATGTAAGCTGTACGGCAAAAGGATTTAGTCGTTACTTTCAAATTTTATAAAAACATTTCCGTGCACTCAGGTCCTTTAGCTGTATATTAGTGAAAATACCATTATTTCATAATTTAATAATATAACAAGTTTTTTACAGCACAGTCATTACTCTATAAAACCTTATTCACGCTTACGCCAAGTATTGTTATTTGTCATCACTTTCAAGAAGAAGCAGGTTAGATGTGGTAATCAATTGTTTTTTACTTTCCATGCATAAAATGCGATATTACGCTTCTTTTACTTCTTTCCGGAACATTTTACATACATCGTAATAAAGATGTCGTTCGAAAAATGTGGAAACATGTTTTTTATACGAATGTGAATGCGGGCATCGCCACCCGCTTGTGTCACAACCTTAACTATTATCTCTAGTAACTGACAATTTCGAATTCAGAAAATCAAAATTTATAAAGATCTTTACCATTTTCCAATGGTCATATAATTGTACAAAATGGTCTATCCGCAGTATTTTGACTTTCAGGACTCAGCCTCCATTTTTAAAGCCGCCATCTTGAATATGGATATTAGATTAGGTTCATTTTGAAGTCTATAGGATATATATAATGATAATTTTTAGCGTTTGGATATATTTCAGTCATTTATCGGGATGAAAACAAGCCTTAAAGTCTAAAATATCACACAAAAATGTAGGTTTTTCATCATTAAATCCTCTGTAACATCTTTATTTCAATTTTTTCATCAAGTTTAACAACGCCATCTGAAAGAGCATACAATTTGCATAAGAAATATGCTCTTTGTTATTTTTTTCTTTAATATTCATTAAAAGTACGACCTCCGAATGTCGCGGCGCTGCGTCACCGTGCATTTTTGATGCGCTAATCGATAAGTGGTGGATATCTCGAGTACTATTAACAATACCAAAAAAGTGATAAGAACCTTTATTATTCTAATTGAATAGACAAACATTTTTTGTTTGGACTTTTTTTCATACGACTTCACGCTTTCGAGATATATTGATATAAACAATTAAATTGTTAATAACAATTAACCTACCACTTTTAACAAAATCTAACCGGCAGATTCGGATTCAGGAGGTCAAAATCTATAAAAATCCATATATATCTTGAATGGACATTTCAGGTCACACAGAAGTGTACTCTGCGTCAGGACTCTATATTGTTCTATAACTGTTTCTGCATGCTCAGCGCGTATGCAAATTACAGAATGATTGTTATTTATTATACATTTTAAGAAAACATTGGTTGCATACGCGTATTTATTGTCCAGAAATGGCTAACATTTTTGCCATTTCATTTTGCGTATGCCGTTAGTTTAAACACTTCGAAATTTATGCAATTTTTATTTCTACCTATATGTACATGCACTATATTTTACAGCTAGTAAGATGGCATACATAAACTAATTGTTCCGTGTTATTAAAAAAAAATGCAGTTACAAATATCACCTCCAACTCATCGGCAGGTCCCATTCGTATGCAAAGTAGTTTTTGATGGTTTTCATAACAACAAAAATAATATTGTAAAATAGCATACGCGAACTAATTGTTTGTAAATGGTCATTTTGTTTCCAAAATGGAAATAGTTATTTAGAACTTTCTGCACATAGAAACCGTATGCAAATTAGCTAGCGCCGGATTATTTTTGTCTCAAGTTTAACTAAAAACATTTGGCATACACGAACTAATCGTTTAAAAACACTAATTTTTGTTACAAACAATTATTATGTATGCAACTCCCCTACACGCGAGCGCGTCTTAATTAGTGGCTTAGAACTCTTGAAATACCTATAAAACTAGCCCTTCAAAGTTGCATACGCGAACTAATCATTCGGTTTTTTCTGTCACGAGCTCCTAGTCTAAAACCAATCCGTGTATGTATGTACACGTATACCGACCTTTAAGTCGTAACAAGTCGCCGCCAGACGATTTAAAAATTCAAAATATTAAATTGGATATACCGAAAAAAATGTGTTTTAGTAAAATTGTAAACGACAGATATGAGTAAACAAACAGAAGTAAGCGGTAAATATATGTACAAGTTTGTTGATGCATCGTTGTAATGATGTATGCTTATATGTCCCCAGACAACCAGCTAGCTGCATATTGCCGCATATAAGGGGAAAAGTCAGGCGGAAGATATGTCGGCAGAACTACGGAATATGCGTCATCACATATACAGCAAATTTGCTGGAAATTCTCACCTGCCGACTAGTCTGCGGCGATTCTGACGCATTTCTGCGGAAGAGATTAAAAGGGTCGGCGAAGGGAATAAAGATGCATACAAACACGGAAGCCGCGTCGATGAACCCCCACACATGTGCACGCATGCATGCTCGAGGCAAGCGCGATAGGGGCCGATCGGCACGACCAGGAGAGAGGGGGTGAACAGGAGAAGAGAGGTGACGGACGCAGCCATTTTCTCTCGTTTATCAAGTATCGAAACTATTGAATCGATAAGATGCGGCAGCGGCATACACGAAAAACGTGTAAAAAATTTGAATTTTTGAGCAAGTCAGCGCAAAACTTGTTTCTTTCGGAAATCCTGAAGAATTAATTTAAGTTTTAATAAAATAACCTCCTAGCAATAAAAACTATTTATAATAATCATAAATTACGTCCAATTTGTCACAGTTATAACGTCTATATTAGACTATAGACGAAACTCCAATTCTGTGAAAGTGTGTAGATTGTGTGCAGCATTAAAAACAGTTGAAATTAAAAAAAAATGGAGTTGCGATTAAAAATTGTAATTGTAAAAAAATGTAATAAGTTCGAAGTATTTGTGGAACTATATTGGGAGTTTTAAAAACGATAAAGTTAACATTTTATTAACAGATTAAATGTATTTAGTACCAAGTCTATTTCTTCTTACGGTGTCATAGTATTATCCGAAACCTGGTTACATGCAGTTACGGATGAAGTTAATGTTGTCCCTGTATAAATGTCTGCAAACTTGGATACGAATCTCATTATAGAAATCACGCAAAATGATGTTCTCAAAGAATGGGGTTCACCAGTAAAATTTTTGTATTATTTTTTATTGTTTTAAATTCCGCAGAAATGCGTCAGAATCGCCGCAGACTAGTCGGCAGGTGAGAATTTCCAGCAAAGGGCATAGGGGGTTAACTATACAAAAAATGCGCCCACAGCTCTGTCACCCGAACTGGGTCCATATATTGCTACCCCGATGACTACAAATTTCTGAAAGTATGAACTCAAAATTCGCTTTTTCGAAAAAGTTATGGAGGGGGAAAGAAAAATAAAAAAACTAATTTTTCTCGAAAACTACTGGATCGATTTTAATGAACTTGAAATATGTTAGAAACGTAGGTAAGACAATTTGAGAGAAAAAATATGATTTTTTTTTTTTTTTTTAATAAGTAAAAAACTGATTTGAAATTTTCAAAATTTTTTTTTTTGCATAATTTTTTATGTGACCACCTTTATCTTTTTTGTTGAAGTACCTTACAATGTCCCCTTTCATATATATTTTTTTCAAATTTTTAAAAAATATAGTTTTTGACTAAAAAATCGTAAACCATGGTCGTCCTGCTTGACTTGCGCATTCGCACACACCCGTACACTCACGCACGCACGCACGCACTGACTAAAAATACTATGTTATATACAGTTGAGACTCATGTGTAGCCAATATAAATATTCAAATGTTTTTTTCGTGTTTAATGCACAGTGTTGAAATGTACGAAGTTAAATTGCACCGAAACAAAAACCGGTGCTGAGTGTATATAGTATAGGTCGACCTTAACCGATGTCAATGAGATATTTTATTATCCGGTGTGATGTCGGCGTGATTGTTGACACGAGACTCCTATATAGAAGAACTGCGAGGCAATAGGTGACTTCTTCTCCGGTAGGCATCATTCCTTTTATTCGATAGCCATTTCATTCTCGTTATCGAAATCCATCCTTTTTTTAGTAGATTAGGAATCCGGATGGTGCGACCTGACACTTGTATATGATATTGTGCTTTGATTCATATAGTCTATGTAAATCGGTATAGCTGAGTGCAGGTTTATATTTAGTATTTTTTTCGGAGTTATATCTCTGTGATTCTGGAGAATTTTACTTTTTACATTCTTTTGTTTACATCTGACATTCTTATTTCTTCATCATTTTCAAGATGAATAAGACCGTATTGCTAAGACAAAAGCGCCCTGGTTGCAATACTTTTTTAATAAATACTACAGGCCGAAAAAAAATAGTAACCAATCAACAGGAAGCGAATATTTACTCCACATCTTTGCAGCAAGCAATAAATGTAAATGACATTATTTGTCAAAAATGTAGAATGTCTCTTTATAGAAAAAATATATCTGTAGAGAAATCTGAAGTAAATGTCGTAAATGATGTTGTGCCTGATTCGGTAGATAATGATCCCACGTTTGAAATAGTTGAATCAAAAGCATCGGTTTCTGAGGTTGAACGTATGGAAGTTTTTATTCGGAGAACTATTGCAACGCATAAATCTCTGTCACTCGAACTGGGTCCATATATTGCTACCCCGATGACTACAAATTTCTGAAAGTATGAACTCAAAATTCGCTTTTTCGAAAAAGTTATGGAGGGGGAAAGAAAAATAAAAAAACTAATTTTTCTCGAAAACTACTGGATCGATTTTAATGAACTTGAAATATGTTAGAAACGTAGGTAAGACAATTTGAGAGAAACAATATGAATTTTTTTTTTTTTTAATAAGTAAAAAACTGGTTTGAAATTTTCGAAATTTTTTTTTTTGGCATAATTTTTGTTGTGACCACCTTCATCTTTTTTCTTGAGGTACCTTATAATGTCCCCTTTCATATATATTTTTTTTAAATTTTTAAAAAATATAGTTTTTGACTAAAAAATCGTAAACCATGGTCGTCCTGCTTGACTTGCGCATTCGCACACACCCGTACACTCACGCACGCACGCACGCACTGACTAAAAATACTATGTTATATACAGTTGAGACTCATGTGTAGCCAATATAAATATTCAAATGTTTTTTTCGTGTTTAATGCACAGTGTTGAAATGTACGAAGTTAAATTGCACCGAAACAAAAACCGGTGCTGAGTGTATATAGTATAGGTCGACCTTAACCGATGTCAATGAGATATTTTATTATCCGGTGTGATGTCGGCGTGATTGTTGACACGAGACTCCTATATAGAAGAACTGCGAGGCAATAGGTGACTTCTTCTCCGGTAGGCATCATTCCTTTTATTCGATAGCCATTTCATTCTCGTTATCGAAATCCATCCTTTTTTTAGTAGATTAGGAATCCGGATGGTGCGACCTGACACTTGTATATGATATTGTGCTTTGATTCATATAGTCTATGTAAATCGGTATAGCTGAGTGCAGGTTTATATTTAGTATTTTTTTCGGAGTTATATCTCTGTGATTCTGGAGAATTTTACTTTTTACATTCTTTTGTTTACATCTGACATTCTTATTTCTTCATCATTTTCAAGATGAATAAGACCGTATTGCTAAGACAAAAGCGCCCTGGTTGCAATACTTTTTTAATAAATACTACAGGCCGAAAAAAAATAGTAACCAATCAACAGGAAGCGAATATTTACTCCACTTCTTTGCAGCAAGCAATAAATGTAAATGACATTATTTGTCAAAAATGTAGAATGTCTCTTTATAGAAAAAATATATCTGTAGAGAAATCTGAAGTAAATGTCGTAAATGATGTTGTGCCTGATTCGGTAGATAATGATCCCACGTTTGAAATAGTTGAATCAAAAGCATCGGTTTCTGAGGTTGAACGTATGGAAGTTTTTATTCGGAGAACTATTGCAACGCATAAATCTCTGTCACTCGAACTGGGTCCATATATTGCTACCCCGATGACTACAAATTTCTGAAAGTATGAACTCAAAATTCGCTTTTTCGAAAAAGTTATGGAGGGGGAAAGAAAACTAAAAAAACTAATTTTTCTCGAAAACTACTGGATCGATTTTAATGAACTTGAAATATGTTAGAAACGTAGGTAAGACAATTTGAGAGAAACAATATGAATTTTTTTTTTTTTTAATAAGTAAAAAACTGGTTTGAAATTTTCGAAATTTTTTTTTTTGGCATAATTTTTGTTGTGACCACCTTCATCTTTTTTCTTGAGGTACCTTATAATGTCCCCTTTCATATATATTTTTTTTAAATTTTTAAAAAATATAGTTTTTGAATAAAAAATCGTAAACCTTGGTCGTCCTGCTTGACTTTCGCATTCGCACACGCGCTGGCGCGCACGCATGCATACATACATATATATATATATATATATATATATATATATATATATATATATATATATATATATATATATATATATGTATGTATAATACAGGGTACACAATTTAAAACTACTACCTGGAAATCTGAGAATGAAGGCTGTTTAGAAAAAAAAAAGTTTAAATAGAAAAGTTTTTGGATTCCGAGGGGGACATCCAATAGTGACCTTGACGTTGACCTTTAAGGTCATTTCAGTATGAAGCCTCTTTTTAATGAGACCCCTTATTTTTTCACTCCGGAAATGGAAAAAGCGAAATTTACGTCCGAATACGATCTTGTCTTAGGACCCAGGTCCCATGGTGGGGTTCTATAATTCTTTTTCTTTATGTCCGTTAGTTTGGACCTCCCCGTCGGCCAGCATTCTGCATGGTTGAACCTGATCTGATATAGCCCGAGCGGATCGTTAGCCGTAACATCCCCACCACGTGAAGGTGGACAAATGAGGGCACCCAGCCAATTAAGGCAAGATAGACGAGTCACCCAGCCAGTTAAGGCAAGATAGACGAGTCATCCAGCCAGTTAAGGCAAGATGGAGGAGTCACCCAGCCAGTTAAGGCAAGATGGAGGAATCACCCAGCCATATCAGGCAAGATGGAGGAGTCACCCAGCCAGTTAAGGCAAGATGGAGGAATCACCCAGCCAGTTAAGGCAAGATGGAGGAGTCACCCAGCCATTTAAGGCAAGATGGAGGAGTCACCCAGCCAGTTAAGGCAAGCTAGAGGAGTCACCCAGCCATTTAAGGCAAGATGGAGGAGTCACCCAGCCAGTTAAGGCAAGATGGAGGAATCACCCAGCCAGTTAAGGCAAGCTGGAGGAATCACCCAGCCAGTTAAGGCAAGATGGAGGAGTCACCCAGCCAGTTAAGGCAAGATGGAGGAGCCACCCAGCCAGTTAAGGCAAGCTAGAGGAGTCACCCAGCCATTTCAGACAAGCTGGAGGAGTCACCCAGCCAGTTAAGGCAGATGGAGGAGTCACCCAGCCATTTAAGGCAAGATGGAGGAGTCACCCAGCCAGTTAAGGCAAGCTAGAGGAGTCACCCAGCCATTTCAGGCAAGCTGGAGGAGTCACCCAGCCAGTTAAGGCAGATGGAGTTGTTACCCATACAATTAAAGCAAGATATATTATCTTGCCTCTCGCTCACTGATGCTACAATTGTTCAGTCTTCATCGCTATCAGATTCGATTACTGGTACAATTTTAGTTGTGGTGAATATGTCAGTTAATATCTCAGCTGGTTTGAAAATTCTTGATAAATAACGCGCATGTGATAAATAATATATAACAGCCGCAATTTGGGAACAACAGCCAACAGTTCTATTTCCATTGGCACATTCACATGTGTATTCTGTAATTCCAGAATGTCCAATAGTGTCAGGTTCGTATTTAATAAAACACCTATAGGTTTGACGAGAAATGTGATGGGACGGAACTCCAATTTTTAAAGTCGTTGAATCATCTTTAACAAATTCCATTTTCAGATTGCCATCTTTGTCAAGCATTTCTGCTAAATAGGAAACAGCCTGAGCAAGTTGATAGGTACCAGTGAATAAAATTTTCAAATCATTTGTTGTTAATTCCGGAAAATCATTAAGGTCATCTGAGGAGATAGTTCCAAACGGAAGTTTACGACGTAGCCATCCTGCTTCTTCTACTTTATCAGCCAAAGAAAACTTCACATTTTTCTGAGTTTGCATCTTTTGAAGAATATCATCGAAGTTATCTACATCAGAATGTAATCTTTTTCCGAAAATATTATTAAGAAAACATGCAATTCTGAAGTATGATCCAACTTTTGGTAATAACTTATTATCGATTTTATGATTAAGAAGAAGATATTTTTGCTTGATGACACCGTGAACGGATTCTACAGCCCACCGAATTTTCGTAACAAAGCGAGAATTATTTGATTCTTCTGCAGTTAATTGTTTCCTTTTTCCTTTTAAGGCAGGCATCAAAACTCGAATTTTTTTTCTTCCAACTTTTATTTTACGTCACGAAATCCACGGTCAAGAACAAAAATATCACCTTCATTAACCAGCTTAGATAAACCTTCAGGATTTTCGAGAATTGTTTCCAAAATCTGGGCATCATTTTGATTCGCAAGAAAAGGTCCAGCAATGTCTACAACATACCCGTCAGTTGTGCAGATGGTAAACGGTTTACAAAGGGGAACTTTCTTTTGGCCAGAGTACGATTTCCTTTGGTAATCATTATTAGAACTTTTTTGATGTCTAGCGTATGTGCCGTCGCATATCAAAAAAAGTTTATCGTTAGAATCGAATAAATGTTTTGCCATTTTAGTGGTATGGTTTAGAATGAGTTCATTCCGACTACAAGAATTCACTCCAAAACGAAGTGGCAAAACATCATCTTCAAATGATTTCATTACACTGGCCGAATAGTCCGAGACATCATGTTCATTCTGTAATTGCAAAATTGACGCGATCATTGCATTGGAATTACCCGAGCGTAATTTGAACAAAAAGACAACAATAGCTTGAATGACGGAACGGGAATGACTATTTCGCAATGAAGTTAACATGTCTCTCAGTTCATTTAATTGTTCCCAATTTAAGCCTGTAAAAATTTTGAGTTGTTTCTCAGAAATATTGTATTCCCCTATTTTATCAAGCAATGTCGAGTCACATCTAATAGAAAGAGTTTCCATTAGTTTTGATAACTCAGATGCCGTAAGGCTTGTAGTATTAGAATAGGCTTTCAGTTGGATAAGATCTTCCTCGTATATTCTATCGTTTATCAAGTGCATACGACAACATCGATTCCCAGATGGAATGTAGATTTGAGTTTTGATATAAGTTTTTATTCGTGTTTCCTCAGGAATGACACGTAAATGTTTTGTGCCGCCACAAAAGCAACATGATTTATGCGTTGCAATAGTTCTCCGAATAAAAACTTCCATACGTTCAACCTCAGAAACCGATGCTTTTGATTCAACTATTTCAAACGTGGGATCATTATCTACCGAATCAGGCACAACATCATTTACGACATTTACTTCAGATTTCCCTACAGATATATTTTTTCTATAAAGAGACATTCTACATTTTTGACAAATAATGTCATTTACATTTATTGCTTGCTGCAAAGAAGTGGAGTAAATATTCGCTTCCTGTTGATTTGTGACTATTTTTTTTCGGCCTGTAGTATTTATTAAAAAAGTATTGCAACCTTGGCGCTTTTGTCTTAGCAATACGGTCTTATTCATCTTGAAAATGATGAAGAAATAAGAATGTCAGATGTAAACAAAAGAATGTAAAAAGTAAAATTCTCCAGAATCACAGAGATATAACTCCGAAAAAAATACTAAATATAAACCTGCACTCAGCTATACCGATTTACATAGACTATATGAATCAAAGCACAATATCATATACAAGTGTCAGGTCGCACCATCCGGATTCCTAATCTACTAAAAAAAGGATGGATTTCGATAACGAGAATGAAATGGCTATCGAATAAAAGGAATGATGCCTACCGGAGAAGAAGTCACCTATTGCCTCGCAGTTCTTCTATATAGGAGTCTCGTGTCAACAATCACGCCGACATCACACCGGATAATAAAATATCTCATTGACATCGGTTAAGGTCGACCTATACTATATACACTCAGCACCGGTTTTTGTTTCCGCGCAATTTAACTTCGTACATTTCAACACTGTGCATTAAACACGAAAAAAACATTTGAATATTTATATTGGCTACACATGAGTCTCAGCTGTATATAACATAGTATTTTTAGTCAGTGCGTGCGTGCGTGCGTGAGTGCACGGGTGTGTGCGAATGCGCAAGTCAAGCAGGACGACCATGGTTTACGATTTTTTAGTCAAAAACTATATTTTTTAAAAATTTGAAAAAAATATATATGAAAGGGGACATTGTAAGGTACTTCAACAAAAAAGATGAAGGTGGTCACATAAAAAATTATGCAAAAAAAAAAAATTTTGAAAATTTCAAATCAGTTTTTTACTTATTAAAAAAAAAAAAAAATCATATTTTTTCTCTCAAATTGTCTTACCTACGTTTCTAACATATTTCAAGTTCATTAAAATCGATCCAGTAGTTTTCGAGAAAAATTAGTTTTTTATTTTTCTTTCCCCCTCCATAACTTTTTCGAAAAAGCGAATTTTGAGTTCATACTTTCAGAAATTTGTAGTCATCGGGGTAGCAATATATGGACCCAGTTCGGGTGACAGAGCTGTGGGCGCATTTTTTGTATAGTTAACCCCCTATGCCCTTTGCTGTATATGTGATGACGCATATTCCGTATTTCTGCCGACATATCCGCCGCCTGATTTTTCCCTTATATGCGGCAATATGCAGCAGATCTGGCTATCTGGGTCTTAAAATATAATTGCACTTGTCCATGAAAATTACTGTTTTTAATTTTTTTTTATTAAAGAATCAGAAAAATAACCTAATAATCGATGTCTTTTTTGGCTGTGCATACTACTTTGAACTTTAATTCATGTGTGTAATGCTCTGCCAACAATAAATTAAACCTCTACGTCACAGTAGCATACATATATGTCACCTTATGAAATGAGTTTGTTATAAAGTTTATTTTATTAATATTTTACATTTTTAAAGTTATTTTATGATAAAATTATTATTCAAAATAAAATGTTCGGTTTACTGAAGAAATGCATTGAAATCCTTGAAGTAAATTGTAATAAAATGTTGAGGATGATGCAGTCATGCAGGTTGATTTTAATTTAAAAAATGTTAATTTAAAAATGTGACATTTTACGTATATTACAACAGTGGCGTTAAAATTAAATAGTATAATGCAAAGAAAGTTTTCCAGCATTTTTGTTTCAAATAAATACTTTTATTTTACGGTTTCTCAGTTATTGGTAACTTTATGCGAAGGAAGTTTTCAGCATTGTTGTTTCAACTAAATGTTTTTAATTGTACGATTTCTAAGTTGCTGATCAATTTGTTCAAAGAAAGACTTCCTGAATTTTGGTTTGAATAAACATTTTTATTTCTACTATTTCTCAGTCGAAAGAATTAATATCTGAAAATGTCCTTACGTAATGATGTAATTTAACATTTTAGTCCCTAATAATGAATTGTTTGACTGATACTTTTCTATGAAATAAGTTTTTAAATATTTTTTTTTACGAACTGTTTTAAGTACATTTTCTTCAACATTGATTTATTGTAAGGTATTTAGTCCGGTCATTATGTACAAAAATTTGGGATAAAAAAGTAATAATTTGAAGCAGCAATTTTATTTTTGGGGCATGTTGGGGGAGTCAAGAAAAGCTTAACTTCAAGTTTTCGACCTCTGAGGTGGCTTGCTTTTTTTTATAACCTAAAAAATGTAATAAAATCGTATTTTTTAAATAACTCGGCCTCTAATGAAGTTAGAAGGTTCACTTAGGGCTCATTTTAAAGATTTTTTTGCGCTTTACAACTTTTTTTCAGAAAATTTTTTTATCCGATCGATAGTTTTCGATATATCGAAGGATAAATGAAAAAAAAGACGTACTTTATATAGTTTTTTGCTTTTTACGTGGAATTGGAAACGGAAAATAAAAAAGTAATGTAAGACAAAGTTGTAGAGAATTAAATAACGAACAATTTCTTTTTTTAATCGTTTCGTTTCGATGAAAATTGCGCCTTGTAGAGCGTCACAAAGTAGACAGTCGGCGTCAGCGTGTAAGCAGCGAGTTGTTCATATCGATATGCTGCGACGGAGCGTTTTCGCTGAAATAAAAGACTTTATTCAAGCATAATTATTATGTAATATGTATTTTTTGAAGGTTTTTTTGTGAGCTACACGTTACAAAAAAAGGAAAAATAAAAATTGAGCAATTTTATTCGTTTTTTCTGTTTTATAAATTTTATTTTATTATGTCGGGAAGCGGAATCGAGGAAGTGTTTCAAGTTATGTACGCAGAAAACTGCGTGCAGAAAATTCTAGGTGGCCACGCATACTCCCGAGCTATACGCGCGCACATGTTGGCACACTCGGCTATAACTAAAATTATTTTAGATACTGTAGAGTTCAGTGATGTGGATCGTGACACGTTGGACAATTACACATTAGCTCTGGATCGCCCTGCGGTGCTGGAAGCCTCCAGCAATCCAGCTGTTCAAGTAGTTATCCAAAAATTTCACAAGACAGTCCAAGAAATCAAGAAGAGAAGCCCAACGGCGAAGTTATGGATACAGTATCACGAGATGGTGACGTTAGTAAAGCATTTTATCGAAGCGGAAAGATCCGGAAATTGGGAGCTGCACTTGGATACCATTCAAAGGATGCTACCCTACTTTCATGCAAGCGGGCATTTTTTGTATGCCAAATCCGCCCATTTGTACTTGCAGCAGATGAGAACTTTACACGAAAAAATGCCTGCTGACGAATTCGATAACTTCACCAAGAACGGTTACTTCACTATCCGCAGGACGCACAAGTTCTGGTCCGGCATTATGTCGGATCAGACCATCGAACAGGTCTTAATGCGCTCGCTATGGACTGCTGGAGGGCTACATCACCGAAGCATGTCAGACAGCTCTATTTCGTCGTGGGTCTTAGGAATGGTTTCCTTGAATAATTTGTGCGAACAAATAGAAACTTTTGCAGGGGTTACATGTGCCACGACTGAACAACATGTGGACATGCGTCCAACGAGAATCGCAAGAGACAATTCAGACATTGAAAAAATCGATTTTTGGCTGGCGACACATAATCCGTTTCCGGAAGGAGAACATGTGATTTCGATAGGTACCGGAGTAATTGGAACTGACGATATTAATTGTCACCGAGCGGATGAAATCGGTTATGACATGATGTCAAACATAGTTGGCAAACAATTTCATTCAATATCTTTCAAACGGAAAGATAAAATTCAGCCATTGGCCACAATGAACAGCTCCATCAGAATCGAACATGCTCGTATTCCGATCGATCCATTACTCCTATTTCAGAGAATGTGTATCACGAAACATTCAGAAGATGACATTAGAAGGTACCTGGCGTTTGATCTTGCACCATTTCCTCTGTCATTGTTTTCTCAAGATGGAATGCGCAAAGGAACTAAGTCGTCGTTATATAGCGCTTTTACGCCGTTACAAAATGTGCAATTTGGAGTTAATCATGCACAAGTTATAGACGGCGGATTCTTGCTCCATAAAGTGGTGTGGGGTAAAGCCACAAGATTCCAAACTATTTGTTTAAAGTACGTGACATATGTGAAGAACAATTTCGGATCTAATGTTTGCATTGTCTTTGATGGTTATACAAATGATCTCGCGATAGCTGGAACGAAAGCATCGGAGAGATTAAGGCGTTTCAGGAAAAATGCGTGTCCGGATTACAACTTCGACGAAACAACCATACCGACAATTAGTCAAGAAAAGTTCTTATCGAACGAGTCGAACAAGGAGAAGTTTGTAAATATGCTTCGAATTCACTTAGAAGTGGCTGCAATCGAAGTCCGACAAGCCATCGAAGATGCGGACGTACAGATTGTTGAAACTGCAATTGAAAAATTGCAAATGTACGATTCCGTCGAAATTATTGGTGAAGACATCGATCTCCTGGTGCTGATGACTGGACGCGCCTCGAAAAGCTCCAACATATTTTTCCGGAAGCCTGCCAAGGGAAAAAGCCCACAAGCAATTTTTGGGCCAACGAGCTTCAAGCATGATGACTGTGTACGCGACAGCATCTTCTTTCTTCACGCATTCAGCGGGTGCGATACTACATCTTGTTTATACAACGTTGGAAAATTGAAGTTCTTAACGACGCTAAAAAATCGACCTCAGTTGCAGCCTGCTGTAGAGCTTTTTAAATTAAAAAACATCGATCCTGAAATCCTCGTTACATCCGGTGAAGTATTTCTTGTCGCTTTGTACGGTGGGGACAAGAACGAAAAATGTTTGGACTCGCTTAGATTTAAGCGTTTCATAAAAGCGGCTTCAGGAACTAAATTAAATTTAGCCGTGCTGCCCCCTACAAAAACCTCAGCACGAGAACACGTTTTACGCACGTACCAGCAATAGTCCGGTCATTATGTACAAAAATTTGGGATAAAAAAGTAATAATTTGAAGCAGCAATTTTATTTTTGGGGCATGTTGGGGGAGTCAAGAAAAGCTTAACTTCAAGTTTTCGACCTCTGAGGTGGCTTGCTTTTTTTTATAACCTAAAAAATGTAATAAAATCGTATTTTTTAAATAACTCGGCCTCTAATGAAGTTAGAAGGTTCACTTAGGGCTCATTTTAAAGATTTTTTTGCGCTTTACAACTTTTTTTCAGAAAATTTTTTTATCCGATCGATAGTTTTCGATATATCGAAGGATAAATGAAAAAAAAGACGTACTTTATATAGTTTTTTGCTTTTTACGTGGAATTGGAAACGGAAAATAAAAAAGTAATGTAAGACAAAGTTGTAGAGAATTAAATAACGAACAATTTCTTTTTTTAATCGTTTCGTTTCGATGAAAATTGCGCCTTGTAGAGCGTCACAAAGTAGACAGTCGGCGTCAGCGTGTAAGCAGCGAGTTGTTCATATCGATATGCTGCGACGGAGCGTTTTCGCTGAAATAAAAGACTTTATTCAAGCATAATTATTATGTAATATGTATTTTTTGAAGGTTTTTTTGTGAGCTACACGTTACAAAAAAAGGAAAAATAAAAATTGAGCAATTTTATTCGTTTTTTCTGTTTTATAAATTTTATTTTATTATGTCGGGAAGCGGAATCGAGGAAGTGTTTCAAGTTATGTACGCAGAAAACTGCGTGCAGAAAATTCTAGGTGGCCACGCATACTCCCGAGCTATACGCGCGCACATGTTGGCACACTCGGCTATAACTAAAATTATTTTAGATACTGTAGAGTTCAGTGATGTGGATCGTGACACGTTGGACAATTACACATTAGCTCTGGATCGCCCTGCGGTGCTGGAAGCCTCCAGCAATCCAGCTGTTCAAGTAGTTATCCAAAAATTTCACAAGACAGTCCAAGAAATCAAGAAGAGAAGCCCAACGGCGAAGTTATGGATACAGTATCACGAGATGGTGACGTTAGTAAAGCATTTTATCGAAGCGGAAAGATCCGGAAATTGGGAGCTGCACTTGGATACCATTCAAAGGATGCTACCCTACTTTCATGCAAGCGGGCATTTTTTGTATGCCAAATCCGCCCATTTGTACTTGCAGCAGATGAGAACTTTACACGAAAAAATGCCTGCTGACGAATTCGATAACTTCACCAAGAACGGTTACTTCACTATCCGCAGGACGCACAAGTTCTGGTCCGGCATTATGTCGGATCAGACCATCGAACAGGTCTTAATGCGCTCGCTATGGACTGCTGGAGGGCTACATCACCGAAGCATGTCAGACAGCTCTATTTCGTCGTGGGTCTTAGGAATGGTTTCCTTGAATAATTTGTGCGAACAAATAGAAACTTTTGCAGGGGTTACATGTGCCACGACTGAACAACATGTGGACATGCGTCCAACGAGAATCGCAAGAGACAATTCAGACATTGAAAAAATCGATTTTTGGCTGGCGACACATAATCCGTTTCCGGAAGGAGAACATGTGATTTCGATAGGTACCGGAGTAATTGGAACTGACGATATTAATTGTCACCGAGCGGATGAAATCGGTTATGACATGATGTCAAACATAGTTGGCAAACAATTTCATTCAATATCTTTCAAACGGAAAGATAAAATTCAGCCATTGGCCACAATGAACAGCTCCATCAGAATCGAACATGCTCGTATTCCGATCGATCCATTACTCCTATTTCAGAGAATGTGTATCACGAAACATTCAGAAGATGACATTAGAAGGTACCTGGCGTTTGATCTTGCACCATTTCCTCTGTCATTGTTTTCTCAAGATGGAATGCGCAAAGGAACTAAGTCGTCGTTATATAGCGCTTTTACGCCGTTACAAAATGTGCAATTTGGAGTTAATCATGCACAAGTTATAGACGGCGGATTCTTGCTCCATAAAGTGGTGTGGGGTAAAGCCACAAGATTCCAAACTATTTGTTTAAAGTACGTGACATATGTGAAGAACAATTTCGGATCTAATGTTTGCATTGTCTTTGATGGTTATACAAATGATCTCGCGATAGCTGGAACGAAAGCATCGGAGAGATTAAGGCGTTTCAGGAAAAATGCGTGTCCGGATTACAACTTCGACGAAACAACCATACCGACAATTAGTCAAGAAAAGTTCTTATCGAACGAGTCGAACAAGGAGAAGTTTGTAAATATGCTTCGAATTCACTTAGAAGTGGCTGCAATCGAAGTCCGACAAGCCATCGAAGATGCGGACGTACAGATTGTTGAAACTGCAATTGAAAAATTGCAAATGTACGATTCCGTCGAAATTATTGGTGAAGACATCGATCTCCTGGTGCTGATGACTGGACGCGCCTCGAAAAGCTCCAACATATTTTTCCGGAAGCCTGCCAAGGGAAAAAGCCCACAAGCAATTTTTGGGCCAACGAGCTTCAAGCATGATGACTGTGTACGCGACAGCATCTTCTTTCTTCACGCATTCAGCGGGTGCGATACTACATCTTGTTTATACAACGTTGGAAAATTGAAGTTCTTAACGACGCTAAAAAATCGACCTCAGTTGCAGCCTGCTGTAGAGCTTTTTAAATTAAAAAACATCGATCCTGAAATCCTCGTTACATCCGGTGAAGTATTTCTTGTCGCTTTGTACGGTGGGGACAAGAACGAAAAATGTTTGGACTCGCTTAGATTTAAGCGTTTCATAAAAGCGGCTTCAGGAACTAAATTAAATTTAGCCGTGCTGCCCCCTACAAAAACCTCAGCACGAGAACACGTTTTACGCACGTACCAGCAAGTGCAAACATGGATGGGAAATTATAAAGATCCCGAAGAATGGGGTTGGAACAGAACGCACGCAGGTTTACAGCCAATTACAACACAAGCTTCACCTGCACCTCCTGAGCTACTGCGCTTAATTTCTTGTAAATGTAAAGGAAATTGCAGTGGCGCGTGCGGCTGTCGTAAAGCGGGCATCAAATGCTCGGTAATTTGTCTTTTCTGTTCTGGACAAACGTGTCTTAATTCTACAACGCCAGCAGAAATTTTGCAAAACGACGAATTAGATGACGACATGGATGACGATTCCGACGATCTACTTGACACGCGAGAGGCCAACAATGGCGTATTCTGCGAAGATGACGACTACGAACATGAACCACAAGCAAAGCGTTCAAGAAAGATTTAATTTTTTAATCCATTTTTTAATGAAAAACGAGAAAATGTAAAAATAAATGTCGACAAAAATAAATATCACTTTTTCATATAAAATGTTTTCATTCGCACACCTTGTACTTAACAAATAATCTTCCATCGTTAAATAATATTACTTACGTGCAAAACGTACTTTCTAAATAACTATTTTATTGCCTTTCCCGTTTTATTTTAAACGCATGTACTAAACTGCTCAATTTTTATTTTTCCTTTTTTTGTAACGTGTAGCTCACAAAAAAACCTTCAAAAAATACATATTACATAATAATTATGCTTGAATAAAGTCTTTTATTTCAGCGAAAACGCTCCGTCGCAGCATATCGATATGAACAACTCGCTGCTTACACGCTGACGCCGACTGTCTACTTTGTGACGCTCTACAAGGCGCAATTTTCATCGAAACGAAACGATTAAAAAAAGAAATTGTTCGTTATTTAATTCTCTACAACTTTGTCTTACATTACTTTTTTATTTTCCGTTTCCAATTCCACGTAAAAAGCAAAAAACTAAATAAAGTACGTCTTTTTTTCATTTATCCTTCGATATATCGAAAACTATCGATCGGATAAAACAATTTTCTTAGAAAAAGTTGTAAAGCGCAAAAAAATCTTTAAAATGAGCCCTAAGTGAACCTTCTAACTTCATTAGAAGCCGAGTTATTTAAAAAATACGATTTTATTACATTTTTTAGGTTATAAAAAAAAGCAAGCCACCTCAGAGGTCGAAAACTTGAAGTTAAGCTTTTCTTGACTCCCCCAACATGCCCCAAAAATAAAATTGCTGCTTCAAATTATTACTTTTTTAAATGTACATAATGACTGGACTAATTATAGTAATCACATTTTTAAGCCCTTCGTATGTCACCTTAACTTATAAATTTCTGTAATCAGAAATGCATTACAATGTGTAGTGTTTAATTCATTCTTTCATTTTTAAATTCGCTATTTGACTTTGATAATTGGGATACAGTTTTTCTACAACATTTTTTCAAAATATTTTCTAATGAAATTTCGCAAATAATTTTTTGTGATAGATTTTGACAACTTGTATATTTTTTATCTAAAGTCTTCCTTCGACACATGTTTTACCATATATGCAATATCTTAGATTCAAAATCTAGTTGCGAGAAGACTTTTAAGACTGACAGGCAATTTCATATCCGAAACCTTCTTTCGTAGAGAATTGTACCAGCGATACAAGATTTAAGGTCTAAAACTTTGTGTTACGATTTTTATGTTTTTCGTAATGCAATTTTTATCAGGAGTTGTAAGGGATGATTCTCGGTAGCTGAGAATCGTTTTTGGGATCTTCCGCATAATAACTTTATTTTAACTTATGGAAATTCCAACTTCAGGTCGTACAGATCGTCCGGGTATATAAGTACTAAGTCCGGTATTGATTCGCGAAGAGTCGCTGATTAATGTGTCGCGAAGCTTCTAAGTCCCGTGCGCGAGATCTTTTCGGTTTTGTTCGCGATGCGACTCTAACGGAGATGTTCACTGCGTCAATCGCGGGGCGACTCTGCACCGAGATCTTCACTCGATCATTAACGGGGCGACTCTGCACCGAGATCTTTACGGCGTCAATCAAGGGGCGACTCTAACGGAGATCTTCGCTTGATCGTACGCGGGGCGACTCTGATTTCGGGCAATGCGATTGCCCTTTTTATATGGTAGATGTCGATGAGATCATCGTCCTTTTTGATGGACACCTGCACTTGTTGTTTGCCACGTGCCATCTTCCACGAATCGCTCACCCCTTTTGACTTATCGGTAACCTTGGCGATTCGGGGAACGTGTGCTATTGTGTGCGTGTGTGAGTCACAATCTTAAGGATTGTGTTACTTCGAGCTTCGGCGTGGCACATTCTTTTCTTGACCGTTTGGGCTTGCAGCTAGAGGAACCCGTGGTTCCCAGTGTAAGTTACAGCACGTGTTCAATATATGTGCGACGCCGAATCGGGCCCTTCGGTGTGTGTGTCTTGTCGATCTTACAAAGACAAGTATTGTCTATGTTACGAGTGCTATTATGTGCGTAGCCAGCATCCGTAACACGCCCGGGGTTGAAAAAATTGACCATCCACCGTCAATCAATGGTCGTACGAAAAATTAATACGCAACTTAAATTATACGCGTAACCTTCAGTTGGCTATTGTTAGTAAGAAAAATTTTACATTATTGTCTTATTGGGTCATTCCAAAGTATCTTAACCTATGGTTAGTGATATATATATATATATATTTATATGCGCTTGCTTAGGCGTTCGTATTGAATTTCTTATAAAATGACATGTTATGACACATCCCGTAGTGTGCATACATAAAAAAAAGTCGCTGTAGCCCTATGGCGCCTCCTTGTCTCGTTTGGACGCCGGGCTAACTGTAACGTGGTCTGTGTTCGGAAGTCTATTTATATCTTATACACACTTGACACTACACATCACTAACACTGCTATTATGCTATTGCGCATTATGTTGTCTATGGCGTTGTAAAAATGCATTTCTGAGTTTTGCTACTCCGTGGAGATTTTGCTATTGACACCTCCATGGAACAACCAAACATGATTGTTGTGAATACTTCTATGTATCATAATTGAACAGATTTATGTGAATTATAATTGAAACACTTATGTGTATTATAATTGAAATACTTGCTGAAACACTTATGTGTATTATAATTGGAATATTCATTGAAACACCTATGTTTAGTATAATTGAAATGCTTATAGAAATACTTATTGATACACTTATGTGTATTATAATTGAAATACTTATTGATATACCTATATATATTATGATTGAAAAACTTATATGATTGAAATACTCGTATGTATGAATGAAATTTCCAAAAAAAAATTTGGTTTGAATATTATCTCTAAAGGTTAAGTTTTTTAAAGAACAAAATTCTTATATACGCAGAACTTCTATATCATCTTGCTTACGTATTCTTAATATAATCATGTCCTAATGACCGTTTGATATAAGAAAAAAAATAATTTTTATTTTTGTACAACAAATGGCATATACGTTCACTTTGAGGCGGAATTGGATTTTCTGCGTTCCGCAGCAAATCTCTATATCTTGGGTTAGTAGGCGGCGGAATCTCCGTTTCGTCTTTCCTTAATTCCTTCTCTCCGTCGGTTTTCCCTTTGGCGATGTGAAGCAGCAAGTTCGTAAATGAATCCCAAACAGCTGCGACGAGAAGCAGAGACCAACCATATACCGTATGTAAGGCGTAACCATGTACGACTGTGTCAATGGCCAATTTGAAGAACCGAAATACTAATAAAAGCATTAACAGTCCTGCACTGATGTTACCAAATTTGACGAATTTGTCCCAATATATACTCCGTTTTTTCAAAGATTGTTTGAATTGAATTTGCATCCAATAAATGACTTAACGAAATTCCTGTCCCTATCATTCCTTGCCCAGTTATGCCTCGAGCGACCGAATTTAAAATTGCTGCTCTTTCCGTAGGGAACATAATATGATTTCTTAATTCTCCTAATGTTTTTTCGGAATATATTCCGGTAGCTCCTAAGTTCTCTAAATTTGTGTATACCCAAGAGACTCGTGTGTTGGGTTTCAACATTGTCGGTGTAATGGTTTCGACGTAGTGTGGTGTTACTTTGTACCAGACGCCGTTTAGTCTGTACATTATTGGTGCTGCCAGGTTGCATCGTACTTGTACTCCTGTTCCGAATAAAATATGTGTCCGTGGCCGTAAAAACAGACTTTGGTTTCCTCTGGTGACGGAAATGTCAGTGTAGCATTCCGTAGTCTGTCGAATTTTTACCTCTACGGGTATGCATTTAATAATATGAATAGCTTCACCAGCCGCCAAAGCCATGTAGCCCGGACTTTTCATTACGTTGTAGGCGAATTCGTCTGGATTTTCAGCGGCGATAGATAATCCATTCTTCAGTACTTGTTGTTCTAGATTGCAACGTTGGACCAATAAATCGTAATATAAGAATTTTAACTCATTGCGTATATATTTTTCGACGTAGACAAATTTGCTATTTACGTATGCAAAAATATCGACATTTTCCACTTTTATTTTCTCTACCGTTGTTATAATGGGTCGCTTTTCTGAAAATGGTGCTATGAATAATTTTGGGTGTTCTGTCTGGAGTATTGTATATCCACATAGTTTTCGTTCGTTCTTGATGGTCAACGCGAAGGTGATATCCTGCGTTTCTACTGTTATGATTATTGGTGCGTTTTTGTTAT
Source organism: Trichopria drosophilae (assembly GCA_030407085.1). Lineage (NCBI taxonomy): Eukaryota > Metazoa > Arthropoda > Insecta > Hymenoptera > Diapriidae > Trichopria > Trichopria drosophilae. The sequence continues at coordinate 84,696,921 of CM059583.1, forward strand.
TAGCTTCCTCCATTCGTGACGCTATTCCTTCATATAGTACGTCGTATTTGTTAAAATCGCATGTGTCTTTTTCTAATAAATCCCAATAGGAATAACCTCGCTCTAGATCAAAACAAATTCTTTTATTTGCAGGGCATGTGGTGCCAGTCTTTAAGTGTGCACGTCCTGTTTTTGTATTTATCGTTAGTTTATCCGTATTTAATATTATTTCTACTACTGCCTGTACTATGACATTATTCCAAGAACCACATGGATCGGAATATTGTGCGCCGTTGCAAGTTCCATCGCTTGTAAGTGAACCTGCTAGCATTATACTTCTGATGTTTATTTCTCCTATTTTTAGCCCGGATATTATAGCATTGTTACCCAGTATTAGCGTATTTGTGTCGTGTATCTTTTTGCACTGATCATGGGTGAGTTCCAAGATATACTCCATTATTCCATTTGAAACCTCAGAAGTGTGCGAATGCATTCCGCAATATGTGATGTGTCGTTTGATTCGCACTTTGCATTGAATTGCCTGGGTCGTAACGTACTCTGCTAATTGCAATAGTTGAATATATGAGGTGGTATAATTCACAATAGGTTCGGGTATGTATATAGGGCTTCCGCAATCGTACCCTATCAAATCTGCACCTTCGGTCATTGCTGCAAGTAGTAGAATCCAATATATAATTCCCTGGCTTCGCAATTCCATGTTGTGGGTGCGCTTCCTGTACAAACCAAAAACAATTTCTGTTGTACTCAGATCTGGGTGTTGTTGGTATAATTATTAAAAGTAAATTTCCAAAATTCATATTCAGTACATCGTTTGTGTTTCGATATATTGAGGAGGAAAGTGGAAGGGGTGAAGATCATAAATAAACGTGTGTGTGCGTTATTTCTATGCTGTACTTGGGCCTCTCCGACTTATTCTCTTCTTCTCTCTCTCTTAAGTGTGAGGCCCACTCTAGGGGTTTCGCTTTCCTCGCGTATCGCATCTTTCGATAATGTTTTACTGGTAATGTAACTTGAGAGTTTCAAGTGTTTATATGATTCTTTCGCTTTTCTACTCAATCCGTGTGGTCCTAGACAATAGGGATTCTGTTCTAGAAATAGCTTGTTTCAAAAATGTTATCATTCCACTTGAGCTAAGCAAGTGTGGATTGATTCAGTATCGATAGTTGCACTTTCGTCTTCCTACGTTTCGATCTCGTTTTCAGTTCTTATTGTGCTTTCTAAGATGATGCGTCGGCTGGTGTGTTCAGAGTGGATTACAGTGTCTACTGAATCATCGGTGCTCCTCTGCGTGCCGATTTCTCTATAAGTGAGAGAGAGTGTTTTCTTTGAAAAAAAAAAATAAAAAATGTTTAGTGAAAATTTAACAAGTGTTTTCTATTTGGTGCCCTCCCGGCGTCGTGGTGTTGTTTCAGTGCTTGTATTATACTGTTCTGAAATCGTCAGCTTATATCTGGTCCACGGATTCTGTGATTGTATAACGGAGGAATGATGGTAAATTCTAAAGATGCGTAAAAATGTAGTGCATCCTTTCATTTCTCCAATGTTCCGAGTATGTGTATCTTTACGTGTGGGTTAGTCAGTTATCCACTTTTTTATGTTTAATATATTTTTCTCTATCTTATATTAATTTTCTATAAACAAATGTCCATCAACTTTTTATTTATATATTTTTTTTGTATCATTATCGTTGGTGTATATATTTTTCTACGTCTTATTTTAATTTTCTATAGACAAATATCCGTTAAGTTTTTATTTTTTTTGTATCATTACCTTATATATCTTTTTTCCACATCTTTTTTTTATTTCCTATAGACAAATATCCATCAACGGGTCATGGTTCTTTTTTACTTTATCAATGTGTACTATTTTGTTTTTTCGCGCATTGATACGTAATTTTATATTTCGTGAGCCACATATTTCAATAATTTCATAGGGCCCAGTGTATTCGTCGTCTACCTTGCCCTTCCGGGGTTCTTTTAATAATAATACCATTTCACCTTCGCGAAAATGGCAAATATTCAATTTTTGATCATAATATTTTTTCGACTGATGTTTCATTTGTGAGAGATTCATCGCGGCTAACGTCCGTGCTTCCGTGATTCTCTCGGTCAATTCTGCCAAATAATCGTCGTATGTAATGAGCTTCTCGCGGGTGGCGTGTGCACTTGGCAATCGTGCATTTGTCCCATATACAAGCTCGTGTGGCGAGTAGTTTGTCCCTTCGTGAACACTCGTATTGTATGAAAACATGGCGAATGGAAGCCAAATGTCCCAATCGCTACGTTTCTCAACAAAATTCTTTAGGTAGTCGACCATCACCTGGTGACTTCTTTCTAGGCTTCCGTTGCTTTGCGGGTGGTAAGCAGATGTCACGAATGTTTTAATTTTAAAAATTTTCGCAAATTCTTTCATGATCTTTGCGATAAAGCAACGACCTTGGTCGGTAAGAATAGATACAGGGGCTCCAAAACTGCAAATAAAATGTTTTGCAAACGCCTTCGCGACTTCTACTGCTGATGCCTCCGCTACGGGAATTCCAAGGGAGTATTTCGTGAATAGGTCTTGTATGGTTAATACATACCGATTTCCACTCTCAGTGATGTCTGTTGGTCCCCATATATCAAGGGCCACTTTGTCAAATGCGTTTCGTGGTGTGCCTGTAATGACCATTGGTAATCGTGTTTTTACACGCATGAGTTTTTTTCTTTGACATCCGGCACATCTTTTTACGTATTCCGTGACGTCACTTTTCATGTTTCGCCAAAAAAATTTTCGCATAAGCGACGATACGTTTTTGTCACTCCTTTGTGACCTCCTATAACTGAATCATGGTGTTCTTTTATTATGGCGAATCGCTCGCTTACTGGAGGTATGGAACGGTTGTCCTTAAAGGTGATCGTTAGTTCTCGTCTGCCAAGTAGTGATTGAATTGTATCTTGGATATCTCGCCAGTGAATATGTGGGAACATGTCGCGATCCTGCCCGATTATTATGGATGAAATCTCAAATTTTGTTAAAAGGGCATCCAATACATTGATGGATTTGACAATGTTTGTTTTCAAGGCTCGATCATCAAGGTTTTGTTTAACGACAAGTCCGAAGAGTCGGGTCTTACCTTTTTTATGTACAATCACTTCACCGATTTTTAATCGTTTGAACGACAATTCGTCGGAATTAATTAAATGTCGTTCCACGAGGCCTAGACCGATTTCGCTATCTAAGTGTCCATTGGCCGTGGTAAAGTAGACAATATGTCCCTTTTTACTGAATACGTGATCGTTGATTTTCAATCATTATCGGTATTTATTCTTAGTTTAGAATCGACTGGCTCGTAAAAGTCTTCGTTTCTCCCAGCGTCTATCGGATCGTAGGACTTCTGTTTACGTTTCGGGCCATTCCCTCCACGTTGCTGTGTGGGGGTGATTGTCGTCGAGACGTTGGGATTGCGACTTGCCTCAAATGGCTCCGTTGGGTTCGGGAAATTCCCGACGTACGATGACCTACGTCCTACCGTCGCGTCTGATAGTCCCAAGATGCCTATGTACTCGGGAAAGAGTGGGGCGTAGTGTAGCCTATCGAGATGTAGATGGTGCGTTTGGTGTGCATTTTCCGGTTTTGCGTGATAAAATTGTGTTTTATCTGTCGGACTATGCTCATGTACGCAAATATGTGTATTGAAATGTCGTGCAAATATCATTAAAATGTTATCGTCACCGAATTCCGATGTAGATTCCAGTATGGAAAATGCACGTACATATTCAGCACAGGATAATAGAAAATCGCTGTCCTTCAGCGTTTCTCTTAATTTTTGAGGGCTCATATTTAACTGTTGTAATTTGATTAAAGAGGTAAAAAGGCAATTTCCGTCTTTCGCTATATCAGTATACTCCTTTAGAGTTTTGTAGGGTTCCATACATGAGTTTGAGAGTGAATAATTTAAATGCCGAGACAATTCATCGTTCTCAGACGCACGCATGGTCATCTCGTCGACCTGCATTTCATTTTCTCCGATTTCGTTAGGTTCAACGGGGATTTCGTCGAGTTCCATCGACTCGTCGAGGATTTTCGTTTCGTCCCGATCTCCTGGCCGTTCGTCGGTGCTCGGGTGAGCGTGTCCCTCTCCGTCGATAGTAGCTTCTCTAGCTCTCTGCGCTTGCGAGTAAGAACTATTTTTAGATGGGCCCTTCTCCTTGGGCGTCGAATGGGGAAGTAAACGTATAGTTTCTTCGGGCGGGTCGAGGGAAAAATCCGACGACCATGAATCTTCTAGGTCCTCGTTGTACGACGTATGACTTTTTCGATTTTTCATTTTCGTCTTTTTCTTCGAGTTTTCTCTGACGCTTAGCTCTTCCATTGCGGAATACGTGGTTTCTGTATCTGGTTGTGACGTAAGTTCGTCCTCAGTAGGGAATTCTTCTATTTCCCTCCAACGGTTTCAAACATCAGTTAACCGTTTCTTATAGTTTAATTTCGTTTCTGCTTCGGATAGCACTTCATTTTTTATTATTTTTGGTTTTTCTTTTATCTGAGTTCGCTTTACTGTAGGGTCAATTTTCAAATAATCCGGCCCTTGTAGTTTTTCTACTTCTGTTATATATTGTTTTCTTTGTTTTTTCTTCACCGGTGTAGGAGTTTTTTTCATTGAAGTTGATCCGTCTTGCTGTCTCGACCGAGTTTTTCCTTTATGGTTCCCTAATTTCATGTAGGCTGGCAATTCGAGTTTTTCGATCTCGGTTATGTATTTCTTTCGAGCTGTCTTTCCAACTCCCAGCATTTCTACATTGGAACTCTGGCTCTCTTTGTCGCAGTCAGTCACGTTGTCTTCAACATCTCCATACGTATCGGTTTCTTCATCGAAATCCTTACCACGTTTTTTCGGAGCAGGATTTCCTGACCCGTCAGCATCTGAGACTCGCAGTCTCTTAGCGTTTCTTGATCGTTTTTTGTTTTCTTTATCATTTTTACCGCCTTTAATTGGCATACACGATTTTTCAGTTTTTCGTGCGTTTTTTAATTTTTTAATCGTTTTATTCTCTTTATTTATTTTATTATCGATCATATCTATTTCATCATCATTTTCATTTTCGAGATCTATCGATTGGGTTACGCGATAATGCGTCCGCGTTTACATTACGTTTCCCCTCTTTATATACCACATCGTATTCGTAATCTTCTAATTTTATGCGAAAACGGTGTAATCTCAAATTCATATCCTTCATAGTTTTAAGGAATCTTAATGGTTGATGATCTGTTACGAGAGTGAATTTTCGACCATACAAATATGGACGGAACTGTTCTACGGCGAACACCGCAGCTAACATTTCTTTTTCCGATGTAGTGTATCGGGTTTCTGCTCCTTTTAAACTTCGTGTTGCGTAGGCGACTGGTAGATCCTCTCCAATCTTGCCTTGCGATAAAATAGCGCCAAGTGCTACTCCCGAGGCGTCCGTAGTGACAACGAACGGCTCGTCGAAATTTGGTAACTGTAAGATTGGTGTATTACATAACAGATCCTTTAGTTCCTCAAACGCTTCTATCTGCTCGGTACCCCATGTAAACTTGACATCCTGACGTAATAAGATAATTAACGGGTGGGCGATTTTTGAGAATCCCTCAACAAATCGTCTATAATATCCCGCTAGTCCAAGAAATTGTTTAACGTTTTTTCGATTTTTGGGGACCGGATATTTCCTTACCGCTTCGATCTTTTTCGCATCCGGCTGAACTGTATTATTACCAATAGTGTGCCCCAAGTACGCGGCTTCCTTGCGTAGGAACTGACATTTATCGGGTTCCAATGTAAGATTTGCGTCTTGAAGTCGTTTCATGAGGCGTCTAAATTTAACCTCATGTTCATACAAATTTTTGGCGTAAATTATTATGTCATCGAGATATACTAGTAGCTCTATCCCTTGTAAGCCACTTAATACTAGATCCATAAGTCGCTGAAAATCGCTGGGGCCGTTTTTTATTCCCATCGGCATTCTTACATATTGATAGTGACCGTTTGGAGTCGAAAACGCAGTTTTATGTGCATCTCGCTCATCCGTCATTATCTGATGGAACCCAGATTTGAGGTCGAGAGTTGTAAAATACACGGACTGACCTAATTGGTCCAAAACGTCAGTAATATTCGGAATAGGATAAGCATCCCCAATTGTTTTCTCATTGAGATCGCGAAAATCGATAACTAAACGCCATCGCTTTTCGCCGTTAGGACCTGGTTTCTTAGGGACAACCCAAGCTGGAGAGTCATATGGAGAGCAGGACGGTTTAATCAATCCTGCCTCGAGCTGCTCGTCCACTTGTCGCTGCATTTCGGTTTTTATAGCAGGTGGGTGCCGGAAACGTTTAGCGCGTATCGGCACATCATTTGTGGTATGAATGCGGTGTTTGAATACGGAAGTCGCGCCTAATAGTTCCCCTGGTAAGTGAAACATGTGAGCGTAGTCGTGAACGAGATTCTCCACATGTTTTCTTTCTTCGTCAGACAAGCCGTCCACATTTATCCGCTTCAAAACATCGTTATTTCTCTGTTTATCATGTCCCATAGCCACTTGTATTTTTGCGTGATTTTGCTTTTTCCGAATATCTTCGTAATTCTTAAGATCCTGCATGGATTTTATAACATTATTTTCTCTTTGTATATTTTCTGCTACTTCGCATTCTTCCAGTTCAATTTGTGGGACGCTAAATTTTATTTCATAGTCGTTCGTATTTATGACATACAGATATGGGTATCCATCGCGATTTTTTACTAGGGCATTACCAAAAAATAAACCACTGCAGATGTTGACTTTTGGTACAAATCCGAAGTCTAAGTTGTTTAGAACTTCTACGCGAACTACTCTGCGACTTCTTGGCGAAATCTGTATGAATTCTTCATTAATAAATAGGAGTATATCATTTCTTATATGTACACAATCTTGTTCATAATCGATTTTTGCTCCGAGAGTTCGGAAAAAAGGATTTCACATGATTCCATCTTCATCGATAGGGAAGTCATCTCTCATTATTTGTAACTCTATAATTTCATAATTGTACTTCTGCACAACCTAGCGTACCGATTATTCCTTTGCCGATTCCGCTTAAATCGAATTTGATATCCTGATCGGGGTACAGATCTCGACGTAATTTACTCAGTTTTATAAGATTTATTTCTGCTCCGGAGTCAACCAAGAATATTCCGTTTCCGTAATGCAGATCGGGGCTAGAAATGTCTATTCGAGGACATTCTGAAAAACTAACATGCCCGAAATGGACTCTGGCCGTTCCGCTTTTACGGCGCGCATTTTCCGAGTGGAGTTTTCGTCTCGGGCGTCGCTCGACGTTGTTGGTTGCTGTCGAGCGCCCCTGGAGTTTAAATGATTGTTATTTTGGCTGTAGGATGAAATGTTTTCTCGTTTATCGGTGTCTTGATTATTCCTGTATTTATTTCTCTGCCATCTATCATTAGTCTGATGAGACGAATGATAATTTCCCGAGAACGAACGATTTCCAAAAAAACTTGGGAGGTTTTCCCTATTTCGGTCATTCCGGAATTTCAATTCGTCCCGGCGATCGTTATTAAAAAAAGTTTGGTTGTTCTTTGCAAACCTATTTTTTGACCTATCCTGAAATTTTCCTTCCGAAATCTTTTGTTTCACGCCGTTTCTAAAAAAACATGTTTCACTGCCGTGACCTATTCGCTGGCAAAACTCGCATTTTTGTTGATTAAATCTTTGCGCGGGACAGTTATCTCTAGTGTGACCTATACGATCACACCAAGTGCAATGTCTCTGTATGTCCGGGGTATCGAAATTCCTATTTTTTAGAGTTCGGCATTGTTTTCGAGAGTGCCCTATTCTTTTACAATAACTACACTGAATGTCGTTATAATTTCGCCATTCAGGGTCGATTTCATAACGTCCTGGCCGGTCTAAATAGTTATGCTGATATTGCGGCCCTTTCGAAACTAAATGAGCAGACGCTTGATAATATCTTTCTCCGCGACCTCCCAGCATAGGATCGGATCCTGCGTCTTTCGCGCTGTATTTTTCAGTTAGTTTTCTAGCGTGTTCTACGGCAGCCTCGAGCCTATCTGGATTCAACTGCGTGAGGCGTACTTCCATAGGGCCTTTCGTGCAGTAAATGAAATGGTCCTTTCCGTCACGATTTGCCAAAGTTAATAATCTCTGACCGGCAACTGCGTCAAAATCTCTCGACGAGTTTATAGCTTTCTCGAGAGCTCGATAATCGCGTAATAAACGGTAACCAAAATCTTCTAGACTTTCGCGGTGTCCGGGGTAAGTATTTTTCAATCCCGCTAGCAACTTGAGCGGATCACTAGAAATGCCGTAGTCAGATTTTAGATCGGCCAGAAAGGCTTCTACTGTCGCGTATGTCGAAATTTTTTGACTCTGCACCGAGATCTTTACGGCGTCAATCGCGGGGCGACTCTAACGGAGATCTTCGCTTGATCGTACGCGGGGCGACTCTGATTTCGGGCAATGCGATTTCCCTTTTTATATGGTAGATGTCGATGAGATCATCGTCCTTTTTGATGGACACCTGCACTTGTTGTTTGCCACGTGCCATCTGCCACGAATCGCTCACCCCTTTTGACTTATCGGTAACCTTGGCGATTCGGGGAACGTGTGCTATTGTGTGCGTGTGTGAGTCACAATCTTAAGAATTGTGTTACTTCGAGCTTCGGCGTGGCACATTCTTTTCTTAACCGTTTTGGCTTGCAGCTAGAGGAACCCGTGGTTCCCAGTGTAAGTTACAGCACGTGTGCAATATATGTGCGACGCCGAATCGGGCCCTTCGGTGTGTGTGTCTTGTCGATCTTACAAAGACAAGTATTGTCTATGTTACGAGTGCTATTATGTGCGTAGCCAGCATCCGTAATATTTGTTTACAACAAAATTTTAACACTGATGACATATGTAACGTGAGCTTTTTCGCTGCCGGATTAGCTCGGTATGCCAAGGTCATAACGCGGGCGAAAATGAAGCTATCGGAGGATTTGCAATTGTATAGTGGAAGAGAATGAACACCTTGCTTATTGCTAGCTAGTTTATTGTAGCTTACTTATTCTATACATAGCATTGGAAAGTAACGAGGCCTGATTGGCCGAGAAAACGTAAAATAGTCCTAGTTTAGCGCTTAAATATCCCGTACCGCATACAACTGCGAATACGGTGATTTCGGAGGCTAGTGAAGGTGAGATCTGCGATATAGCCGAGCGGTAGGATGGAGGGGGCTCTGAAATATAGCCGAGCGGAAATATGGCGGGTGCTCTGCAATATAGCCGAGCGGAAATATGGCGGGTGCTCTGCAATATAGCCGAGCGGAAAGATGGAGGGTTGCTCTGCGATATAGCCGAGCGGAAATACGGAGGTTGCCTGCGATATAGCCGAGCGGGAACCACAGGAGATGCAGGTGCGGATTGAAGCTCTGCGATATAGCCGAGCGGGAACACGGAGGTGGCCGGAGCCCTGCAGATCACAGCCGGGCGCCGACTCTCTCGTTCTGGTGTTTCGCGGTCGACTTTATACAAGTTCGCGGGGTGGTGGGAGTCGTGGCCCCCACCCGCAAGCGTGCGCGCGTCGCGTGACACCTAAGTGGGATGCCCCCCACTAGAGACCTCGGGTCCCACCATCGTCGTGTGCGCAATCGGACGGGTTGCCTATTCGGCAGGCGTAGCGCGCGGAATCTTACTTATCTAGAACGCATGTTTCACCTATTTTGGTTCTAAAACCTTCTTTCGACAAGACGTCTACCACCAATAAAAGATTTAAGATCTAATACCTTCTTTCAACATGCCTTTTACAATCAATAGAGTTTCACATCCAAACCTTCCTTCGATTAAATATTGACAACTTCTACAAGATTTTAGACATAAAATCTTGTTTTGACCAATGTTTTACCATGTATACAAGATCTTAGATTCCACATCTACCCAGTAATCGAAAATGCATTCAGAAAAGATTTAAATGCATTCATTTCATACGTTTGAATCCATTTTCTGTCCCTGACGAATCCATATGAATAGAAAAATAAATTTCATTTGAATGCATATATAATATGTCGTAATGAACATATTAATTATGAATCCATGCGAATGCAAATATGTTCATTACGACATATTATATATGCATTCAAATGAATTCAAGTTCTTTTTTGTACATATTATTTTTGGATATAAATGAATTCATAAGTATTAAAAATTTTATGGAAATTTCTTTTTCTATTCATATGGATTCGTCAGGGACAGAAAATGGATTCAAACGTATGAAATGAATGCATTTGAATGTTTTCTGAATGCATTTTCGATTACTGTGTAGATGTGGAATCTAAGATCTTGTATACTTGATAAAACATTGGTCAAAACAAGATTTTAGATATAAAATCTTGTAGAAGTTTTCAATATTTAATCGAAGGAAGGTTTGGATGTGAAACTCTATTGATTGTAAAAGGCATGTTGAAAGAAGGTATTAGATCTTAAATCTTTTATTGGTGGTAGACGTCTTGTCGAAAGAAGGTTTTAGAACCAAAATATGTCATCAGTGTTAAAATTTTGTTGTAAACAAAGTTTTAGACCTTAAATCTTGTATCGCTGGTACAATTCTCTACGAAAGAAGGTTTCGGATCTGAAATTGCCTGTCAGTCTTAAAAGTCTTCTCGCAACTAGATTTTGAATCTAAGATATTGCATATATGGTAAAACATGTGTCGAAGGAAGACTTTAGATAAAAAATATACAAGTTGTCAAAATCTATTACAAAAAATTATTTGCGAAATTTCATTAGAAAATATTTTGAAAAAATGTTGTAGAAAAACTGTATCCCAATTATCAAAGTCAAATAGAATTTAAAAATGAAAGAATGAATTAAACACTACACATTGTAATGCATTTCTGATTACAGAAATTTATAAGTTAAGGTGACATACGAAGGGCTTAAAAATGTGATTACTATAATACCTTACAATAAATCAATGTTGAAGAAAATGTACTTAAAACAGTTTGTAAAAAAAATATTTAAAAACTTATTTCATAGAAAAGTATCTGTCAAACAATTCATTATTAGGGACTAAAATGTTAAATTACATCATTACGTAAGGACATTTTCAGATATTAATTCTTTCGACTGAGAAATAGTAGAAATAAAAATGTTTATTCAAAACAAAAATGCAGGAAGTCTTACTTAACAGTAATTTTCATGGACAAGTGCAATTATATTTTAAGACATATAAGCATACATCAATACAACGATGCATCAACAAACTTGTACATATATTTACCACTTACTTCTGTTTGTTTACTCATATCTGTCGTTTACAATTTTACTAAAACACAATTTTTTCGGAATATCCAATTTAATATTTTTGAATTTTTAAATCGTCTGGCGGCGACTTGTTACGACTTAAAGGTCGGATATGTGTACATACATGGATTGGTTCGGTTCGATACACTTATATAAGTATTTTTTCTTATGTCTTTTGGAACACGCTACTTCCGGTACTTGAGCCCCTCAGCTAAGCTTCGGCGTGAGCCGCGACTATTACTTCGGACCTAAATACAACTACGGAATACTACGGAACGATGGGGTGATAACGAGCTACCGAAGATCGATGTTCCGAAATCCGTTCTGCCGAGAGTCGTGTGGTCGAAAGTCGAGTTGCCGAAGAACGATTTGACAAAAATTCGATCTTGCGAACTTCGATATGCCGAACCGTCGTTTTGCCGAAAAATTTTATCAGCCCTCCAGTAAAATCCAAGATGGCGACCAGTACCCGCGGTCAGCTGGTCAGTGGTTGTCATTCATTACCTCGAAAATGAAACGCGTGACATCTTGACAGGACGAGTAACTACTGAAGACTTTTTAGATAAGTATATTTATTTATTGTCACCAAAGTGACGCTATATATATATATATATATACCAGAATGCGGTTCTTTTGTAAAAGTTATGTATTTATTTACAGATGGATAAAAAATGGTAATAGGTATTACAAGAAATGGCAAAGAACTGACAGCCCTCCAGTGGTATATTGCAAATACCAGTCACGATGATTTAATTTAGGAAATAGACTCAGCAACACAATCATCGACTAAGAGGTAAAGTACAATTAATATCACGAAAAACAGAAATATATTTTAAGCGAACCTTCTTCAGTTCTACATAAATTTGCGATACACTATTCTTACAGGAAACATCTAACGATATTCAAATGTTTGTAGTCGACAATTGAATTCTATTGAATCGCAACTGGAAACTGTTTATCGAGTTTGGTGGGGCCATGGCTCACCTGTCACGTTCAGCTTGATCCAAAAAAGAACGTTTCTGAATCCAGAAAATTTGACAAGAATCTTCTGTCATTGTTGTGAGTGAAAATGAAAATAGATTAGCCCGCTCCTGAAACATCATAAAGGCGTAAGTAACAACCAGACTAAAAAAATTCTTAGAGTATGCCTCATTTTATTCATTCCCTTTAGTAAAATATATTTCCTTTCTTTCATCCGTAATTTCACTATGTACCCCATTTCGTAAACTTGTTCCACAAAAACCAATTTCTTTCCCGTCGTTGACAGAATGACTGAAAAACTCTCCGACGTATCTCTCCTTCTATTAGTCTTTTATACTGGAACCTATTTTTTTTCTTTCGTGGGTAGAAAAACTGAAAAATTCTACAATGAACTGTAACTTCAATAAGCCGCTCCGCAAGAACCAATTTATTTCCCTCCGTTCACAGAAAGAATAAATGATTCCTCAACGTTGCCCTGATTTCATTAATCCTTTCAGCCAATTAAATTTCTTTCCCTTTGACGACAGAAAGAATAGTCAATTTCTCAACATATCTCCTATTTCAATAATCGCAAATGTTTCTAAAAAAACGAAAATCCTTCTCTTTGCTCATTAAGAGACTGAAAAACATCTCGACTTATCCCTCGTTCCATTAATCCTTTACGGTGAACAGCTGACAAGTATCACAATATATCCCCATTTCTCAAACTCGCTTCACAAAAACCAATTTCTTGACACTCTTTCAGAGAATGAGAAAGAGACTCCTTGACGTACCCTTTATTTCAACAGTCTTATCCGTAAAAACCAAAATCTCTCCCTTCGTTAATTGAGAGACTGCGAGACATCCTATACGTATTCCTTATTCCAATCATCCTTTACGCTGAAACCTATTTCTCTGCTTTCTTTCGCAGATGGATTGAAAACTCATCCACCTACCCTAATTTCAAAAAACCCGCTACAAAAGAAAAAACATTTTTTCCCTTTTGTTCACAGAAAAACAAAAAATTCCCCAATATTCCCCTCCGACACAAATATGCTCCAATAAAACTTATGTCTCTCCACTCGCTGAATTTGGTCACTTCGGGCATAAAAATTACCTTATAATTTTACATCAAATGTCGACGTTTCAGACCCTAAGGAACCCAAATCAACAATAAAAAAATTTGTGTCCGTGATCTTGTACGTACGTACGTCCGTACGTCCGTACGTCCCGTTTGTTTGTCTCGCGATAACTCGCGAACGGATAAGCGTATTGACATAAATTTTTTTTTTAAAATACGCGTCTTGGCATAACTTAGATCTGATTAGATTTTGGGCCAGATCCACCCGTCCATTACTAAACAAAATTAGCCCCAATTAAGTTTCTTCGTAGTTTTTTGCATTTATTTTGAAAAATACAAATTTTATTAAAAAATGTTTCAAACAAAAAAGATAGAGCATGAAATTCTCTACAAAAAAGGTTGTATGCATTTTCTTCCTAAAGTCAACGATAATGCCATAAAAACTGGTTTAAAATGTTTATGACTATTGTCTGAAAAAGTATTGAATTTGGTAATCGCGGCAAAAAAATTACCCTATTGTTTTTCATCAAATTTCGACGTTCCGACCCCCTACCCCCAGGGGTAGTCTTTGCCAGCCCCTCGGGCTCGGTGACCACCTACGGGCCCAAAGTTCTTTTACGCCCTTGATACGAAAATAACTATTTCGATATATCTAAAAGATGTCTTATAGATATCTATAAGATATCCGTCATAGATCTTTTCGACACTTTCAAGATATCTTTGACGAATTATATGTATATATATTGTATATATAATATCATAATAATACAGACAGTAATTAGTAAAACACAGTAAACATGTAATATGCATCGAATAGTCTATTAGAATACAAGTGCAGGAAGTAAGTGTTTTGCAACTTTTATTTATTATTACTTCGGCTGGTGTCGGGGTCGAAGTTTTGAAAATGCTCATTTTCAATTTTCATACACATATAAGAAACACTATATTGTTGTAACATATCTATCGAAGCCACTTGGACCTAAATATGTTTGGACCCCCAAATATCAATATAATTTTATAATATAATTGAAAGCTGTTAGTAAACAAACGAGTCTTAAGGAATAGCCGACTCTCCACTGGGTCGAAGTTTCTGAGCGAGCGAAGCGAGCGCCACGCCAACACTAGTTTGATTTGAAAATTTTCTATTGCATCCTTGATTCTCTTCCATGTATTTTCAAACATTCTTTTTTAATTTTATTAGGTACAGTCATGAATATGAATATGATGAGAAACATTAATAATTGTGTATCGAATGTTGTTTTTCAAAATATTTTAACTTCTTTTCAGTGAGTTGATTTTTGGTGAACGATAATCGAAAATATTTTGGTTGCAGGGAACGTACTATGAACGATTTCTCGACAAGTCTATCGGATTATCCTTGGTTCCGTAGAATGCTCCCTCGATCAGCACAAAGTCGTCATGGAATTGGACATAGAGCCTTCGCTCGCAAAGAAGTACTTGTGTGGCTACAAGCGAAGAGCTCGATAGAGTAAAAATGCATTTTTTTTAAATATACTGCTTGTTGTTGTTGTTGTTATTAATATTGTTATTATTTATTATATATAATTTTCGTTTTAATTATTTCTTGCCTTTTTTATCTTTTATTTAACATCGGATTATATTTGATAAATAAGTTTGGTATAATTTTGTATAATTATTTGGTGATTGTTTAGTGTAAACTCCTATTTCACCGGCGGAGCACTTTTAGACCCTTAAAGGAGTTCTAAAGTCGTCTGCTGATAAAGTAGGAATTTATATAATAAAATTCAAATAAAAAACTAGTGTTGGCGTGGTGCCTCGCTCGCTCAGAAACTTCGACCCAGTAGAGAGTCGGCTATATTCCTTAATACTCGTTTGTTTACTAACAGCTTTCAATTATATTATAAAATTATATTGATATTTGGGGGTCCAATCATATTTAGGTTCAAGTGGCCTCGATAGATATGTTACAACAATAAGTGTTTTTTATATGTATCAAAATTGAAAATGAGCATTTTCAAAACTTCGACCCCGACAACAGGCCAGCCGAAGTATTAAAAATAAAAGTTGCAACACACTTACTTCAAGCACTTGTATTGTAATAGAGTATTCGATGCATATTACACGTTTACAGTGTTTTAATAATTACTGTCTGTATCATTATGATTTTATATATATATATGTGTTATATATATGTATGTTATATATTATTATATATATATGTTACGTGCCCGTAACTGTCACAATGTATAGGAACAACCGATTATAAGAAACCTTACTTACCGATTGCAGTAGCCAAAAGAACATATATTAATACTAGGAATTTAGGCACAGCGATATCTATAGCTTATACTAACAAACTAAAAACACCCTTTCACCCGCTAGATAACTCAACTGAACACAGAGAAAAATCTGACGTATCGACCCCAGCCGATAAATCCCGGCTCAACACATTTACCCATAAGTGCGCTATATTACCGACAAGCTTACACATTTGTAGAACACCCCAAAAAAACTTACAAAAATATAAACCAGTAAAAACAAACTCTTTCATAAATAAAAACATTAAAAAAATAATTTTATTAATATTTTTTTCCATTAGAAAACTCTGCCGTGTTAAAAAGATTGGCTTCTTAAAAAGAGTATATCAACAAGTTCCCCTCGGTTTCCCAGAGTCATAAAAATTCCTAAACCATCGACATCTAAACAAAGAACATAGATATGAGAACTCACACAAACAAATATTCTTTCAAAAATTATACAACGTAATCTTCGCATATATAAATCTTTAATTTAAACAAAAGCCAATAGAAAATACTAACATCCGACAATATAATATGATGCAACATAATTTTCTGCACATTTTGAGTACAAACAAAATATAATTAAAACCATAATTTACTATAACAAATAATTCTATAAATAAAACAGAATAATTAAATAAACATCTCTTTCTTTAACTAACAACCCAAATTAAGACAAAAATCATTTCCAACAACATACGCTAGAATTTATCAACAAATAAATTGTTTCTTTTTAACGAACTTATCCACATGCACACACACAGGCACCAAATAAACTGCACATCCGAGCCACGCCCAAACTATGAGAATATATTTTAATTTATACATAAAATAATATATAAACATGAACACGAAACAAAATATTATTACTCGTAATAATTTTCTTTACGTTTTTATATAGAAAAAACTCTGGAATAATTAAGAGAACCCCCTGAAAATAATAAAAACAATATTGACTAGGACAAACCAATTCCAATGCTTAACTAACAAATCCTGCATGTATTATTAACAATAACAAGTATCAGCAATTCTCTTTACTTGCGTACAGACATACATTTTTCGAATTAACTATTTAAGCAATAATGACGATGATTAATATCTGTTCTTCACGTATGTTAAATTATAAGATAGTCTATTTGCACAATAATCAACGAACTACATGGCTCTTTATACATTAAAATAGTTAAAAACAATTGCTCATAAATAATTAATAACCAACGCGTTAATTAAGTCAATTTCTCGATTCTTTAAAATATATTTATCAAGATCAAAACTAATTTTGTGAATTATTCCACTTCTAAACATGCTTCGAAGTTCGTTCATGTTTGTGCAAATCACAGAATGCAATTTACAAAAACTTCGATTGTCAACCAAACTACATTGTCAACGGATCATTGTTTTTAACAAACTTTGGAAAATCTGATCACGAAATTCTCTTATCTCTGTTCCAACCTTCAACCCCTCCATCTGACCCAGAAAACACAGAGCCAGAATCATATAAATAGCGGCTCCAGAACCACAGAATTCAGTTCAAGTTCAAGACAATATATACGTATCTACGTATCTCGCTAACTGAATAAGTTAGCCGAAAAGTCAACCACAACGGAAAGTACGAGTCCCCGGCTTCACCCAAGGAACCTTCGGCCGATGAAGGGTGCCCAGCAGCGCCGTCGACTAAGGCGGGCCCGTCTTCGCTTACAGGCCCAGTGGTCCGTGTGGGGCGCCCATTTTGCCAGGGGACTTGACCCCAAAAATTCTAGTAATCCGGTCACCAGCGAGCGACTAGCGGAGCTTTGTCAGCTCCCGGCGGCTCCTCCTCCTCTTCCTCCTCCTCCTCCTCCTCCTCCTCCTCCATCTGACCCTCTCCCTGGATCCCCTCCTGAACCCAAGAGAAAAATCTCCCTTCAGGAGTATAGGGAAAGGAATGTACAAAAAAGAACTTGTTGAATAAATTACATTTTACCTCCGAACCTGAGCATTAATTATTTTACCCTCGTCTTTCCTCCTGGTCCAGCAGCCTCCGTTCACATACGAACCCCGGATTGTCCCTTCAGGACAATCCTCCTTTCGACCGTCCAAAATTGGTGCCTCTGTTTCAAGAGCACTAATTTGGGACGTAACATATACATTAGGGTGTTCCAGAATATGTCAAGGACAAACGGTCATCGGGACCGCGCGGATCTCGATGAAGAAAAAAATAATGAACAACTTTTCTATTTCGTACTTTTCGATTAAATGACATTTAGAAGTGGAGGTTTTGAGATGAAGTTTCCCATTTGAATAACATGGGAAAATGGAATTTTGTCTGTTTTTATTTTTTTTCGTGGAAGCGACTAAGTGAAAAAATTCGAACGCCTAAACATTGAAAGAATATACATCTCGGAATATTTCTAATTTTTTTCAGATTTTTTCAGCTAGCCCTTTAAATTGTGTGAGCTACGCAATCTCATAAACTTATCAAATACAATTCAAAGGTAGGCATCAAATTAGTTTTATGCTTGGAGAAAACGAATTAAAACTTGCTGAATTTACTTGAAACTTGTTACTACGGAGTTTTTGGGATCGCTGATTACGAATCCGACGTCACATTTATAAAATTCAAAATGGCGGATCCAATATGGCGGAACAAAAGTAAAAAAATTAAATCGAGAATGATTTGTTATTACTGACTCAGAATGTAACGTCAAAATTGAAAAACGTCGCTGATTACGATTCTGGCTTCAGATTTGCAACATTCAAAATAGCGGATCCAAGATGGCGGAACGAAATTTAAAAAATTACTTGATCTGACTGAAACTGTGTACTAGGGGTTTTTTGGGGTCGCTGATTAAGATTCGGGCCTCAGATTGGCACAATTCAAAATGACGGATCTAAGGTGGGAGATAAAAATTTGAAGAATGAAATTGGGTATCAAGGTTATTCTACTCCAATTTTTATTTATTTTCAAATTAGACATAAAAGTTTAGTTTATACAAAATATGATATAAAAATTTTAAAAATGGCTGGTTTAAAATGGCGCTTAAAATTTTCAAATGTATTGATATCCGTTAATAAAGTGTCGAAGTAGTAAATTAAGTTTATTGATTTTTGCCGAGAAGAAGTGTGTTACTGGAAAGTTTTTTTTTCTAAAGAAGTTTTCGAAAATAAATTATACGCATATTTCACGCCACGAAACAAACTAGTATTTTCTACTTCGTATTTACTTTCAATTTAAAATACAATTTACTGCTCTGAGGATTAACGCGGTTTGTAACAACGCAACATGAAGGTTCATATGGTGTTTACACTTGCTTAAAATGTTTGTAAAGGTATAACTTGTACAGAACAAAAGAAATTGACCAAAATTAAAAAATAAGCTTAGCCAATTGATGTTTTTCCCCAAAAAAATCTCCCATAATAAATTTCCTTTTAAAAGCGCACGTTACTCTCTAAATTGTTTAGAGAAAAAATTTAGCCATTCCTGCATATTCACTCCACATGGTGTGCCTGAATCAGTTTCACCCTCAAGGTGATACGTAATCAGCGAATCCAAAAATGATATAACTTGAAATATTCCTTCTGAAATTAAAAGTGTGTTATGTGTACAAGTTTTTCCCGCAAAAAAGAAAATCATCGAATAAGCCGTTTTTAAGAACTGCTCATTACAAATATTAATTCATTAACACATTTTTTAAAAATAAATATACATGGGTTTTTGAGGTCACTCATTACGAATTTAAACTCAGAATTTCGAAATTCAAAATGGCGGATCCAATATGGCGGACAAAAATTAAAATATTAATAAAAATTAACGAAACTTTGTATTCGCATGTTTTTAAGGTCGCTGATTACGAATCTGAACCCAAAATTTCTAATTTCAAAATGGCGGATGCAATATACGAAATATGAAATGTCTCAGTTGAATACATTTGAATCCAAAAATGATAAAATCTGAAAATGCATCAAGCAACCAATACATTTGAATCCATAAAAAGTACTGCAAATGAAAATTGTAATCCTTTTCTATACATTTAAATCCCGATTCTGCTTCTTTTTCAATCCCTTTTAATACATTTTCGATTGCTGGGTTGGATCCGCCATTTTGAATGTTGCAAATCTGAGGCCAGAATCGTAATCAGCGACCCCAAAAACACCCGAGTAACAAATTTCATCTGTGTTCCTTGGAAAGAAAATTGTATGCTTCAAAGGGTGAAATTTTGTAACGCATTTTTCACGGCAAACATCAACAAAGTGAACTTGCGACTTCGACACTTTTTTAAAGCATATCAATATATTTGACATTCTTAAGCGCCGTGTTACATCCGCATTTTTTCAATTTTGACGTTACACTCTGAGCAGCGCCGGATTTATGACCTGTGGGCCCCTGGGCTGAACCTGTGGTGCGGGCCCCTTATCCCCCGTTGCAAAATAAAATATATAAAAAAGGTAAAAATTTGTAAAAAAATGAATTTCGGATATGTTTTACAAGTGTTAACGTTGTTTTACGTTTCTGTATTAATTTGTTTACATTTTACACATATATAATTTTTTTATGTATATATTTTCCTATAAACCTCGTCTTGGCCAGAAAAAGTTTTCACATTTATAACGAAAAGTACTAAACTTTGCTATCAACAATTCCACGCGTTAAAAATAAAAATAAAGTTTAGATTCATCTAAAAAGTCAAAAAAACTTACAGCGTTCAAGCAGCAGTCAGCAGCAGCTTGTACTACTAGATTAAGCGAGTGTCCAGCGCAAGGTACCCACACTGCTAGATTATTTTCAGCTAGAACCAATGCTTGAAGACCATTATACTTGCCACTCATTGCTGAAGCGTTGTCGTAAGATTGTCCACGGCAGTTTTTTATATCTACGTCATTATCTTTCAAAATTTTGATCAAGCCTGTAAAGATATCTACAGCTTTGTGTCCTTGGTTAGGCAAGAATGTTAAAAATCTTTCAACAGGTACATCTTCCTCTAAGTATCTGAAGATAACAGTCAGTTGATCGACGTGACCTTCGTCTGGAGTTGAGTCTAGTGAAATCGAATAGTATTTTGAGTGCTTGATTCGAAAGATGACTTCATTGAAAACTCGTTTGCCAATTAGTTGCAGAATTTCCTCACAAATTGTGGATGATAGGTAGTTTGTGTGTCCACTTCCACGGTTTCCATGGTTCTCCAAATGATTTGCTAAAAAATCGTCGTAGTCAGCTATAAGTTCTAAGAGTCCCAGATAGTTGCCGTTTCTTGGAGACTTCAGTTTCTCATTGTCACCTCTAAATGCTAGACCTCGTTCACTGATAAAAACTATCACACTTATCAGTCTCATCAGCACTTCTCGCCAGTATTTTGCTTCATTTTCTTTCTGTTTCGCCAGTTCTTGATCAATATGCCCCACGACTTCAGAGCGCCTGGCAAAATCAATTACAGCATTTAGGTGATTTTTCGAAGTTTCGTGTTCCATCAGACGTGCAGAAGCATGTTTCCAATCACAAAAACCGCCATTAGTAAACTGCGAACGTGTTCGGGAAAAAAGTTTACATGGATAACAGTAGACACATCCATTGCTAGGCGAAAAACAAATCCATTTACGTTTTATAGTTTCACCGTTCTTTATTTTCCGCACAAAAAAACTGGTTTGGCATTTACGGGTAAAATTTTTTGAATTACTTGTATCTTTTTGCTTAAAAGATTTGTAGTCAAATAGATCATTATCACAATGTTGAAGTTTTTCGAAGTTCATTTTTATGCAGATATCTACATTACCTGGTGTCATAGACTCCGGCCACAAACCAATATCATTTTCCAAGCAAACCTTTTCAATTATAGCAGGATCAACAGAAACTGCTGGTTCTGATGTTGTGTTAGATTCAGATACAGTTGCTAATGTTTTCAAAATCTCAGCAGCAATTTCGGGAGCCTGTAAACGTATAAATAATAATATATATCATGTTCCATATTACAAAATAATTGTAAATATTTTTTATAAATATATGAATTATTTAACTTAAATTATTAAACACAGTTTTTCTAGCTCGTTCAATATAATTTTCAGAAATACATAAGTTTATTTTTTTAATATTTATATGAAATTGACTACTTATAAGTATTTTCTAAACATAAAAATATTGTTTGAACACACACAAAATTAACATTGATTTATTAAATTTTATATTATTAAATTATTTTTTAGCGTATCTTAAAGATAAAGGTCGAGTTTGAAACTTTAAAGTATTTAAAATTTGAAAGTTTTTTTAAACAGTTCGATAATAAGTTGATTTTTTAAATTATACCGAACAAACTGAAAACCCGCGTTAAATTAATTCATTGTAAATTAATAAAAAATCTTACAATTTTTTCGTATTTTGAAAACTGATTTTTAATGTAAAGTATTATTTAATATTAATTTAAAAATGCATAAAATTATGTGTATCTCAAAATTATATTTAATAAAGATTGCGGTTTATTTTGAACAATCATTGAACGGTTTTCTGTAAAATTGCCCATATATAGAAAAAGACTTGACAGGATTTCAAGTAATGTTAATATATTAAAAATATCGAAAAATTTAGTTAACTTTTAACTATACAATTAATTAAAAATTAAAAGTTAACAAAAAAAAATAATCGAGGTAAATTAAAAGTTAACTTATTTAAAAAGTAATTGAGTTAATATTAATTAACTTTTTAACGTAATTTTAACTTTTAACATTTCAATTACCAAACCCTGTATATGCTTATATTGAACTCACCACTTCGTAGTCTTCTTTTGTTGGTCTTGGACTTGTGGGCGAAGGTGTATCAACGTCATTGTTTATTTTTTCACCTGATGAACTCGGATTAACCGTCATGTAATCGGTCATACGACGTGTCTTCGCTAAAACTTCTTCATTTTTCTTTTCTATTTCTTTTGCAAGCTTTCTTTTGGCACTTCCGCTTTTAAATTCCTCTTTCGTTTTATGGCCATTAGTATGCAGTTTATGACGGTCCATAATGCAAAATTACACGAAACACGGAACACACAAAATATGGAAACGAAGTCTTTGGTACGATGCAATTATAAACAAATGGGAAATAGGAAGCACGCGGCGTACTCGCCTTCATTTGTTTTGATTCTGTTTAACAACTTGCGCAGACTCGCAAGCTTCGTGCCTTGACACGAATTTCAATATTGATGACTCTTATAAAATATGATTTACTTTAATATAAACTAACTATTTCAGTAACATTATTCTCTGAGATTTAATTCGTGAATAATTGAATATTCACTTTATATTCATTCAATTTATGGGCGAAGGTGTAACGTGTAATATATATATATATGATAAATATTTGATGTTATTTAATTCCTTTTTATTTTATGAATATATAATTTTGAATAAAAATAGTAGGTATATTTTGATATAAGAATTAGTAAAACGAGCGATTTTCCATTGAGGAAAAGACCATTAAACCGTCGTATTTCAGAAAAGCAAAATTTTCTGTAATTTTGAATTGTTAATAATAAAATAAAAGGTAATGTAGATGCAATATTTTCAAATTATGAATATAACACTATTTCATATAATCGGTCAATTACTGAGTTCGTAATTTTTTAAAACGCTTCCAAAAAATGTTTGCGCGGGTCCCTTTGTGGTGCGGGCCCCTGGGCTGCAGCCCATATAGCCCATGCTTAAATCCGGCACTGACTCTGTGTCAGTAATAACAAATCATTCTCGATTTAATTTTTCACTTTTGTTGGGCCATATTAGATCCGCCATTTTGAATTTTGCAAATGTGACGTCGGATTCGTAATCAGCGATCCCAAAAACTCCGGAGTAACAAGTTTCAAGTAAATTCAATAAGTTTTAACTAGTTTTCTCTAAGCATATAACTAATTTGATGCCCACCTTTGAACTGTATTTGATATTTGATTTGATTTGATTTGATTTATTTCATTGACCCCACAGTAACAAGGACCACTAGGAGGCCAAGTAACATGTTCCTAAAAATATACAATAAAAGTAAGAGTGCGCTCATTCCAAACGTGGAATAGCAGATTAGATTACAGCGCGAGATGTTTTTCAAACAGAGCTAATAAAACATTTACATCACTTTCGAATAAATCAATGTTGGCACTCACAGCATTAATAGAATTAAATATCTCAAACATGACATTTAAGGGGGAGTACTTCACATAATTATTTCTCGCACAAGTTAATGTTAGGGCCTGCACATGCCTTAAATCCCTGGGCTGAGAGCGCACGTTAATCATATCTCGAAGTTCCCTACAATCAATCAAATCCTGCGCAAGTTTTACAAAAAAAGAGAAAGCTGCGAATTTTCTACGGCTAGCCAACGACTGGAAACCTGTTGTCTGGAGTAACGCTAGATGATTTGTACCACGTGGTGGATATGCACCTGTCTTGTAGAAAACTAGAAGTTTAAGAAGCCTACGTTGCTGATATGTTTGTCAGATTGCGTAGCTCACACAATTTAAAGGGCTAGCTGAAAAAATCTTAAAAAAATTAGATATATTCCGAGATGTATATTCTTTCAAAATTTTAGGCGTTCGAATTTTTTCACTTGGTCGCTTCCACGAAAAAAAATAAAAACAGACAAAGTTCCATTTTCCCATGTTATTTAAATGGGAAACTTCAACTCAAAACCTCCACCTCTAAATGTCATTTAATCGAAAAGTACGAAATAGAAAAGTTGTTCATTATTTTTTTCTTCATCGAAATCCGCGCGGTCCCGATGACCTTTTTGACCTTCACATATTCTGGACCACCCTAATATACATATAATTCGTGAAAGATGTCTTGAAAGTATCGAAAAGATCTCTGACGGATATTTTTTAGATACTATAAGACATCTTTTAGATATATCGAAATAGTTATTTTCGTATCAAGGGCGTAAAAGAACTTATGAGCCCGTAGGTGATCACCGCGCCCGAGGAGCGGGCGAAGACTACCGCTGGGGGATAGGGGGTCGAAACGTCGAAATTTGATGAAAAACTATAGGGTAATTTTTTGCCGAGGTGACCAAATTCAATACTTTTTCAGGCAATAGTCATAAACATTTTAAACCAATTTTTATGGCATTATCGTTGACTTTAGGAAGAAAATGCATATAACCTTTTTTGTAGAGAATTTCATGCTCTATCTTTTTTGTTTGTAACATTTTTTAATAAAATTTGTATTTTTCAAAATAAAAGCAAAAAATTACGAAGTAACTTAATTGGGTTAATTTTTTTTAGTAATGGACGGATGGATCTGCGCCAAAATCTAAACAGATCTAAGTTATGCCAAGACGCGTATTTAAAAAAAAAATTTATGTCAATACGCTTATCCGTACGCGAGTTATCGCGAGACAAAAAAAAACGGGACGTACGGACGTACGGACGTACGTACGTACGTACAAGATCACGGACACAAATTTTTTTATTGTTGATTTGGGTTCCTTAAAGTCTGAAATGTCGACATTTGATGAAAAACTATAGGGTAATTTTTATGCCCGAAGTGACCAAATTCAATACTTCGTCCAGACTTAGTCTGGGTCGAAGTAATGACTACATCGATCTAATATTATAAGATCTACTATTCTAATAACATTATACGATACCATTCCGAATACCGAATAAATTAATTGAGAATTAACAAAGAACGTTCAGAAACTAATAATAATAATAATAAAAAATAAAAATAATCTATCATCATGTAGAGTATCATATTTGAAGATATTTTTTTTAACACCTAAATGCTGACATTTTCATTTTATGCTTTACAATTTCTTCACCTTCTTTTGGAGCAGTTAATCACATGAATTAGTACATTTGAACCTATAAAAACGCCTCTCCGATTCGTTTCTAATGTTATAAACTGTTGTATTTTTACCTAGGCATTTTAAATTATATTTTGTGTAATTCTGAGAAATATGTTGTTTATGTATTTGAGAAAATTCTCAAAAATCGTCCCTCGAACAATTTCCGCGAATCTTCTCCCCACTGTTGTCTTGTCCAACTGCGTTCGCAACCTCATTTCAAAATTGCACCGCGACCGGGACGTTTCTGGTATAAAAAACATCTTTTTATATCTTTTTAGCAAAAGATTGTAACTGGTATATATTTATCGTGCATTAGTTTGTTACCACCAGTGTTTGTCACAAGTTTTTGGTGCAGTGGTTCTAAATCCAACAGAAGTCAATTGAGGTGAGTAAACAATAGACATTATACAATTATATTTCGATTTGATCGGTTTTTGTATTTATTTCTCTTCGGCTGAATCGGTGAAAAAAACAATTTTTATGACAAAAATTGTTCGATTAGCATATGGCAATTCTCCGAATTCTTACGATTTTGATATAAAAAACTTCAAAAAATAATGTAAAGCCACACCGGTTATTTTTAACAAAATTCTTAATTTTTACACTCAAAACTTCTTAAAGTGAAAATTAAGCCACTCTCTGCGAAAGGTGACTTTCTCTATTTTTTAATTGACAATTTCTGTTTATTAGAGTAACGTCTTTCCATTTACTTTTAGTACAGTGAGATTTCCACTTCAGCAATAGTGAGAATTAGCAGAAAGTTATTAGTGCTATATACAATTAAACATGTTTTAAATTTTCGAATTATTTGAAGTTCTATATTGTATATTTTAATATGAAACTAAAAAGAAAATATATATTGAATTTGTCGCTCGGGGTAGTTGGCAGCCACATGTTAGATGAGTTTCGAAAAAATTTATCAAAAAAATCCATTGTGAGTTATAATAATGCAGTTAAGTATTTATAATAAATTTATTTATAAAAAAAAAATAAAAAACAATACGATCATATTTTTGGTCATTTTCAACATTTCAGAATGCGCAGTATGAGAAATAGATACAAAATGTGGAGATGCGAATTTCATCTGCAAACACATATTAGTAGAAAAATATTTTCAAAATTATATAATTGGAAATCATTCGACAATAGATACATTTCTTATGTAGCCTCATATAAAATGTAAGAAAGAAATGAAACGAAATAGGGAAATTAATGAATGTTTCATTCTTTCACTCTAAATTAGTTGGACTAAATGTCAGTCTTTTAGACTGGAAACTTCACTCCTTTGGACTGAAATTTCTGAAATTTCAATCCAACGAATTTATGTATATCAAGTTTCAAACGTTGGAATCCAAGAACAAACATTTTTTTTTCTTTCGGCCTGGTATGATTTTTTTTTTTAGTCTTCGGCATAATAAGTAGACCTCCAAAATGATGTAAAACAAATTTTTGAACGCCGGGGAATCGGTGGTGGGGGTAAAAAAGCCCAAAAACAAAAAAAAGAACGTCTAAAACCCGTAATTCATTTTAGGCGGCGTTTTTTATTTCATGAATCACTTTTAGTACTTACGAAAGACACTATCAAATTTTTTCAGAATTTTTCTATGTCCGGAACATGGTGGTAGAGGGGGTAAAATATCGAAAATATCGAAAAATCGTGAAAAACAGGTATAAAATCCGCAGTTTCTTTGAGGTGGCGTTTTTTCTTTCATGAATCACTTTTAGAACAATCAAAAATTTTCTCAAATTTTTTCAGAAGGTTTCTATGTCCGGAACATGGCGGTAGAGGGGGTCAAATATCGAAAATCTCGAAAAATCGCGAAAAAGAGGAAATGTATATAATGTTGTATGACTTTTGGTTATGTAATTTCAGAATTATGTTTCTAGTTATAGCGGTTTTATTTATACAAATACTTATTTCCGATTGTTCTATAAATCCATGGTAAGGAACCGTGCTCTGATGGCGTATCTAACTATTTAAATAGTACATTCAACTATTCCATTTTACGCCCGTAAATGAGACGTGTTAACTTCTCCGCAGATATAGGTTATGGCAGTGTTTTGTGTATTTTAGAAGTATATTTAACATATTATTCAGTAAAGTTTTTACAATCAATAAAATTGTTTAAGGTGGTTCTTAAGTCATCAGCCGATAAGGTAGTAAACTACGTTAACCCTTTTACAAGCCAAAGGTTCTAGGCAATCCACCAGAAAAAGTGACAGTACTTTTAAGCATTCTCGGGGTCGCTGATTACGAATCCGAGGTCAGATTTGCAAAATTCAAAATGGCAGCTTCAATATGGCGGCCGTCGAATTGAAAATTCAAATTTTTTGAAACATAAAAATTATTACCATATTCTACACGAAATTCTGAGTAAAAACTGTTTCTTGTGATTTTTGCCTAAATTGCATACATTCCACGGTAAAAAATGGGTTTGTTCCATTTTTTTTTCCCACGGTAAAGTTGTTTTCTGGAAAATACATATGTGCTGTCTCTCATGCATCTTTTTTACTGCGGATATATAAATCATTCTTACGGAACATTTATCTATTCGTATTTACGTGGCAATATATATTACGATAAATATATGTGTATAAGTATTTATACGTAATTACTTCATTTGTTATCATAATGCCTAAAAAATTTGTCGGTAAAGACAATTTACCCTTGGAACCTGAAATGTATGCAATTTAGGCAAAAATCACGAGAGCCATTTTTTACTTACAATTTCGCGTAGAATATGGTAATATTTTTTATGTTTCAAAAAACTGACGCCATATTAAAGCCGACATTTTGAATTTTTCAAATCTGACCTCGGATTCGTATTCAGCGACCTCGAGAATGCTTAAAAGTACAGTTACTTTTTTTAGTGGATTGCCCAGAACCTTCGGCTTGTAAAAGGGTTAAGAAATGGAAATTAAAAATGATTGAATCGATTTTTCAAAATTCGGGCTTCATAAAAGCAATTCTAACCACTTTACATGAGCGCCAAAAAAAATCAAATTTTTCGTGAATTGACCGAGAATTTTCTGCAATACATGACTTTTTCTTATTAAGTGCTCAGTCAGTTCACGAAAAATGTTTTTGGTATTTTTCGGGAGATCATATAAAATCATTAGGATTGCCTTTATGAAGCCCGAATTTTGAAAAATCGACTCAATCATTTTTAAATTCCATTTTTAAACGTAGATTACAACCTTATCGGCTGATGACTTTAGAACCCTTTAACCCGTTTAGTCCTGAAATGCCGTAAATTTTGACTTCTTTTCATCAGGTGCTTTCTTAGGGAAAAATTCACTCAATCGTTTTGATATAACCATACCTATTGTATTTTTTCTCGAACTTTCTAAATCCGGTTTCAGATTGACCATATCTGCCGCCATTTTTTTACTATGGCGGTTAAAACATACAAAAATCGTGAATTTTGAAAAAATTTGTTCAAATAATCGTATTTTTTAACAGAAAACCGTGTTCGAATCAAGCTGAATCTCTGTATCTGGTGGAGTAAATAGTTATACTAAAAGATAGGATGGTTATTAATTCACCATTCAAAATGGCGGATTCAAAATGGCTGACCTTAGTGAACATTTTGTTGACAAATTTCTGGACGCTCTAATTGAACAATTATGAACTTGTTTTAAAAAATGCTAAGAATAAAAAAATCTTAGAATTCGCCGAGAAATATAGTGGATTTTTTTTCAGATTTTTTAAATGAATTTTTGAAAAATTTTTGAAAAATTCTTTTTAAAATTGTATTTTTTTTTCGAAAAATTCTGAACAAAATTTAGTGCATTCTCTGATGAATTCTAAGAATTTTTTATTGTATGCATTTTTTCCCAAAAGTTGATAGTTTTCGAAAAAGAAAAATCTTAAACTATAATATTTGAAATTCATTTCCTCGAAAACTATCAACTTTTGGAAAGAATTGTGAACAACAAAAAACTCTTAGAATTTATCAGAGAATGCACTAAATTTTGTTCAGAATTTTTCGTAAATAAATTATAATTTTGAAAAAAAATTTTGAAAAAAAATTTCTCAAAACTTAATTTAAAATATCTGAAAAAATTCCACTATATTTCTCAATGGATTCTAAGAACTTTTCATTCTCAACATTTTTTTTAAAAAGCCCGTAGCTTTTGAGTTAGATCGTCCAGAAATTTTTCAACATAATTTTGACTGACAAGGGGAACCCACGGTCGGGGGGTCACGATTTTTAACGGCAATTTTTGTACGTATTCTAGGGCGAAAATAAAAATATACGTGTTTCAGCGTTTTATCCAATGGGCTTTGGTTTTTATACAATAAATTATTAAAATTCACGTACTTATTGCCATATATATATCAACTTTTAAACGTCAGATACATTCTCCTTAAAACATTCGAATGCCTGACATCCGGATCATAATATAACCCCGCAGCGAATTATTGTAAATATTTAAAAAATCGAATGCGAAGCATTTTTATATGAATTAAATTATGATTTTTGCGTCCTTCCCTCCATTTAAATGTAATTCCTAATTTGAAATTCTTGAAACCAGTTTAACCCTTAATTCCGACGCTTGGGTCGTTTTCGACCCAAGAGAAATTTCAAAGTGCTGTAGTTTTTGAAACGGGGAACGGACCGCGCCATATCCCCTCCCTAAAAAAACTTATGCCACCCGAGGACCCGTCTACCGAATTGCAGCGCGCCAGTCCTCCTGTGGCCGTCGTAGCAGCAGTGCCAATTTCGCCGCGGGCGAAAACGACCCATGCGTCGGAAGTAAAAGTGTCAAAAACGCAGGTAAATTTTTTTCAACTTTTCTTTTTTTTTTTGCTTAATACGATCGAAAAAAAAGTGTAGAGAAGGTGCGTACACGCAAAAAAAAATTGTATGCAGTTTTTTCATTGAAATGGCATTGAGAACGCCCGAGGAGGTATTGCAAATTTTGCGGCCTCGCGATGAGATGGTGTATTTTGGGGAGGACGACTCCGACAATGAGCAGGACCTCGTCGAGGACCACGTTAGCGAGGGGACTGAGTACGAAGTGTCTGATTTAGAGGACGATGACCGCGAAGACGACCTCGGTGAACCAGTGCAAGAACCAGAGAGACCGTCAAGTACTCGACGTAGTAAGTACGTATACGGGAAGGACAAATATAAGTGGTGCGTCGATGCTCCTGAAAGTCGTGGTCGGAGATCTAATGTTGCAGTTATTTTACCGAAGGCTATAAACGCGACCGGCCAGTATCTCATTGATTGACGTGTGTTACGGAAATTAAAGCGTTTCTCGGCGTATTGTATCTTTTGGGCGCGAGTAAAAGCAACCGTGTGCACCCGAAAGAATTGTGGGGTGATCAATTCGACATACCGTTATGTAAAGGCGCGATGGGACGAACCCGTTTTGATTTTCTGAGCGCCAAATTACGGATGGATTAGCGCCGGTCCGCGAAATCTGGGACAAGTTTATAAAAAACTGCGAAATAAATTATTCTCCTAGCGAGTTCTTGACAATAGACGAGCAGTTACTAGGATTTCGCGGCAAATTTTCGAGTAGGGTGTACATAAAATCAAAACCTGCGCGTTACGGAATTAAAATCGTATCAATGAACGATGCAAAAACATCCTATATGATGACAGCGTTACCATACGTCGGAAAAGTACCCTCGGAACGAACCGAAAGTGTACCATCGTACTATGTTCGCGTTCTAAGCCAACCTATTCATGGCACTAACCGGACGATCACTTGTGATAATTGGTTCACATCTGTTGAAATTTTCGAGAAAATGAGAATTGATTACGGGATTTCCATGGTCGGTACGATTCGCAAAAATAAGCGTCAAATTCCGGAATCGTTCCGTAAAAATGCGACGATGGGCACGGTCCGATACGGCTACGACGGGCACAATATTTTACTGTCTTTTTGCCCGAAAAAAAAACAAGGTCGTATTGTTGTTGTCATCGAAACACAAAATCAGAAAAAAAGTACAGATTCTGACAAACCCGAGATCATTGACTTTTATAACCAGGCTAAGTGCGGCACAGACGTGTTCGATCAGTTATGCGGTAATTATTCATGCGCTAGAAGGACTTCCAGATGGACTATGCGTTTTTTTCTCGGTATGATGGATCAGGCAAGTGTGAATGCCTCCATTTTATACAATTTATCCCCTGAACATGAGTCGCTTAGTCGTACCGATTTCTTGAAAAACCTAGCGTTCACTCTGATAGAGCAACAGCTTCGCAAACGACTTCAGTACCCTACGCTCAATAAAAATATTGCGACGTCCATTCGATCCATACTAGCACTTGATGAAAATGTAAGCGGAAATGTGGGAATTCAGAAAATGGAGAAAAGAAAACGCTGTTACTTTTGTAAAACGGAAAAAGACCGAAAAACGAATATTTGTTGCGCGAAATGCGGTAAGGCAACTTGTGATGACCACCGCATTTCCTGCTGTATTACATGCCACTATCATTAAATTTATTATCATTCAGTAAATAAATGAGTTCTTATTCATTTTCATCTATTTTAGTATGAATTTGTTCATGAAATTAAATTTAAGCATTTTTTATCAATGAAATTTTTTGTACTATTTTTTTTATGAAAGATATACTCTTCCCCTTTAATTTCGCGTGGGATTTATGTCGATATCTTCATTTGTCTTGAAGTTATTATTTTTTAAGTGAATAAGTGATTTTTCCTTAGGTACCTCCATATTTTAAAAAAAGAACAAATTTATTTTTTTTACAATATTCCTTTTGGGGCTTCAATTTGAAGGTTAAATGAAGCTCCATGATTTTTTTTAGATTTTTTACAGCGTTTTTACTGGTCCAAATCACGCAAAGACGAAAATGACCCATGCGTCGGGAGTAAAGGTGCCGAAAAGGACCGTCGGAAGCAAGGGTTAACACACAGCGGCAAGAAAAGATTTTCTTTTAAGTTCTGTAATATACTATTCTTATATAATTTTGAAGCTGCTCGATCTTTTCCCCTTTTGAGAAAATTTAAAAAAGAATTGTTTAAAGTTTTATAATTTAAATATTGCAAAAAAATATGATCGTATAGTTTTAAAAATGTTCCTATCATATGGAATTTACTGCATTATTGCATTTTGGGGGTAATGAGGAATATGCAAAAATAGATATTTACGGACTTACAATACATTGAATGCATTACTTTAGAACTCGTGTATTGTTTTCGAAAAATAGTGAAAATATACATTTATATGAATATAAATATCTCTCTTAATAACAGATTGATTCCTTGGAAAATATTTCACGCAATATAAAATACGAAATAGGAATGCTAACAAATAGAAGACTAGAATTATCGCTGTTGCAGAATAATTGAAGTTATCATGGATATCGTATTCTGCGATACTTTTAATATTTAGGAAACTGAACAAAAATTTGGGTATTATAGAAGAACAAACAAATTTGTTTTATATAAAGCGGATGTAGGAAGATATCGCACAACAGTTTTGTTGGAGGGAGAATTATAATTTCCGAATGAATGATGCAAAATACCTTATTCAAAATATATAGGACAGTTTTTTACAAGAATCTTTAGAAATAATAAATTTGATTTTTTGTATATACATATAAATGTATCTTTATACTAATTTCCGAAAACAATACACGTGTTTTATGGTATTAATTTAATTGTATTATGTGTCCATAATTACCCACATTTTCATATTCCTCATTACCCCCCAAAATGTAATTTTATTATGTGAAATATTATTTCTAAAGATTCTTGTAAGGAACTGCCCTATATTTTTTGTCTTTCGGAGGAAACAAATGAGCTTTTTTAAATAGGACCGCAAAAGTTTATTTGTTCATCCAGAATACCAAACTTATCAAGTTTATGTTCAGTTTCCTAAATATTAAAAGTATCGCGGAATTACTCGTATACATTTATAACTAGAATATGGTATGATGCGTCAAAAAAATAAGTGGTTTTATAATATTAAATTCATGGTAACTTCGATTATTCTGCAAAAGCGATAATTCTAGTCTTCTATTTTATAGCATTTCTATTTCGTATTTTGTATTGCGTGAAATATTTTTCCCATTACAAAATTTTAAATACTTCTTTTTTAAATTTTCTAAAAAGGGAAAAAGACCGAGCTACCGTACTTCAAAATAGTATAAGAATAGTGTATTACAGTACTTAAAAGAAAATCTTTTCTTGTCGCTGCATTTTAAACTAGTGGAGGGAAGGGCGTAAAAATCATAAATTAATTCATATAAAAATGCTTTGCATTCGACTTTTGAAATGTTCACAGGAATTCGCTGTGGGGTTATGATGCGGATGTCAGGCATTCGAATGTTTCAAGGGGAATGTATCTGACGTTTAAAAGTTGATATATATGTATATGGCAATAAGAACGTGAATTTTAATAATTTATTGTATAAAAACCAAAGCCCATTGGATAAAACGCTGAAACACGTATATTTTTATTTTCGCCCTAGAATACGTACAAAAATTGCCGTTAAAAATCGTGACCCCCGACCGTCGGTTCCCCTTGTGAGAACCGTCATTTTGAAGCCGCCATTTTGAATGTAGAATTAATAACCATCCTATCTTTTAGTGTAACTAATTACTCCACCAGATACAGAGATTTAGCTTGTTCCGAACACGGTTTCCTGTTCAAAAATACGATTATTTGAAGAAATTTTTTTATGTTTAAACCGCCATAGTAAAAAAATTGCGGCAGATATGGTCAATCTGAACCCGGATTTAGAAAGTTCGAGAAAAAATACAATAGGTATGGTTATATCAAAACGATTGAGTGATTTTTTCCCTAAGAAAGCACCTGATGAAAAGAAGTCAAAATTTACGGCATTTCAGGACGAAACGGGTTAATATAGTCTTCCTGCAATATAACCTATGTTCGTGATATTTGAGTCTAATATGGTCTCAAAATGTTAATAATTGTCTAGGACACTGAAGTTCAAAGTGTCGGAGAAATGGCAATATGCTTTACAATTTTCATAATACTTGTCCCACACATTATGTTCACCGTACACTTTACTTTACTCAGGTAATTTCGTCCTACAGAAATATTTCAATCAAATTTGTAAACTTGAAATATAGTAACTTACTGTTAATAAAGAGAAATAAATTATTCCATGTTTTTGTAGACGATGGATAACGACGACGAATTTCGTCTCCCAGCTGCATCAAATCTGATGCACAGAATTATTAACGGCTACATTTATAACCGTGATGGAGTACACGAAAAAACTAATAAGACGTAAGCATATACCTACAATTAATTTAATTGAAATGATCGAGTTAAAGTGCCCACAACTTATAAAAACGTGTTTTACAGTCGTTTGCATTACAGCGCAGATATTCTACAAAAATACTCTACATCTTATTGTTGTCTTTAAAAAATTATGAAAGATAGGGCCCCTGATATGTCGTCCAAGGTGTACCTCTCTCTTTAATAAAAATCAATTGTTGCATTCAGATATTGAGAGTCCTGTATTTGCCGTATATTCCTTGAAGTAAGAAAATGACGTTTCCTTACTTTTCAGATACATGAGATGCCAAAATCGTACTCTCTGCAAAGGGCGCGGATACTCCACGGGGCCGATTCTAGAAGAAAATTTCAGATTGACGAAGAAGCATACGCATGCCGCCCGACCCAATGCGGCACGTGAGGCCAATTTTAAAAATTCCCTGATACTGGGATTAATAAATAGTATGCACGAAGGGAATAAAGTTATCTACGATAGAGTCCATAGAGAGTAAGTTAAAAATGTTATTGAAGTAAAATCTCTCTACAGTTCACAATGTTGAAAAATTTTAACGTCTGCAGAAAGGCCTATATGTAATGCTAATCTACAACAGCCAAAAGTTCCTAAATAAAAATCAGGAAATATTACCGAAATAAAAGGAAAGTAATGAGGAGGAGAGGCTTCTAGTACTGATAAACATCATAAAATACAAGAAAAGATAACTTATGGATAAAATAATTTCGAAAATTAGTACAATATAATGGAATATCTGCACGGAAAAAATAATCCAGTAGAAATTACAGAACTCGTTCCGATTTTGCAGATGTGGAAAAGATTACATAGAAACTCTATGCCTTTTGGTAAATGTTTCTAAACTGTTACCTAATAATCCCTAAATTAAACATACGTTTTTATATTTGATGAGTCTAGAAAAATTTCTAGATCTGGCTGGCTTCGCTGTCGGTGCGCTTATAAGAGTGCCAGAATTATTTATCCTTGATTATATTAATGTGACATTAGTCGAGCGTGCTAAATTCACGGATATTGATGAAGCATAACAGGGTTCGAATCTCCGTCACTGACCGATTTTTTTTTATAATTTATTTCTGAAATTAAAATAAATTGAG
Organism: Trichopria drosophilae; assembly: GCA_030407085.1. Taxonomy (NCBI): domain Eukaryota; kingdom Metazoa; phylum Arthropoda; class Insecta; order Hymenoptera; family Diapriidae; genus Trichopria; species Trichopria drosophilae. The sequence goes on from CM059583.1 coordinate 84,732,693, forward strand.
AATTTAAAGGATAAGCGTCTTTCCATTATTAGTTTCCTTTTGTTTCGGCAATATTTCCAGATTTTTAGTTAGTGACTTTGGCTATTGTAGATCGGCATTACCTTTGAGAATTTCAGCAGCTGTTAAAATTTTTCGACGTTGTGCATTTCAAGGAGATGAAGAAAATATATGAAAATTTCACATCCCACGTCCAGTAATAATACAGTACATTTATTGTTTACATTATTGATTAGTCAGCCAGAAGCTGCTGCGAACCTCCCCTTCAAATCGGTAGAATCGATGTTGAACCGGACACCAACGAAGTTTATTCCGCCGAGCCCACGCACTATGACAGAGTTCATTCGAAGTATGCAGGACGATAACCGATGGAACAATGTTCTGATTTACGGTGACCGGCGGTTAGTCATGTATACGTCAGAAGCGAACGGAAAAATAAATGCAATTTGGGGAGATCCCCTGTACATAGCACAATTTCAACGAAATGTGGAGGATGAAATTTTATTTTTAGTAGATGGAACTTTTAAAATCGTGCCCAACGTGCAAGGAGCATACCAACTGCTCACCATAATGTGTTGGAGATTTGGCAAGGCTCTTCCAATTGCTTGGGCGCTGATGTCAGGAAAGACAGAGGATGAATACATAGAAGTGCTCCAAGTGATAAAGCGCCAAGTGCGTAGCTGTGTCCGACCGACCCGAATTATTACGGACTATGAGAGAGGGTTGCAAAATGCACTTGAAAATCAGTTTTCAGGTGTCAGCGAGCAAGGCTGTTTCTTCCATTATGCCCAGGTAAAAACGACACTTCCTTTCACGTAATGAATATGTTATATAATATATATTATGAGTACTAAAAATTGGCTATAACGTGTTGTTTCATACTTGTTTGAGAATCCTTTGTTTGTACATGTGTCTGCAATTTAGAAATTGTAATTTATACAAAATATACCACAGAATATTCGTAATAACATAATATCAACAATCGTTTTCAAAAAAGTTGTTTAGTGTAGACTTGACACCCCTCCCCTTCTTTTATCACAATACTGTCGTAATTGGGATATGCTGTAAAGTTCAAAATTGTTTTACATCCAAAATTAAAAAATGAAAATAATGCATTTGTACTTCAAATAAAAATATACGTTATTTATTTCTATTGGAATAATTACATTTTGATTTGTACATTTCGAATGTAGTTTTAGCCTTTTCTGTTAAGATGTTTCGCGCACAAACGGTACTGCAAGGTGATAGCAGGATAATTAAGAGCTTTGCCCATCTGTGTGCTATACACACTGACCAATGGTTGGTATGCGTGATATACAGGTGGGCAAAACTCTTGGTTGCGCTAGAAATATAGTTTATTTGTTTTGTCGTAAAAAAAAAATTGAATCTAGCGATGAGGAAAGAATAGGTACATTGTAAATTGCACTGGCGGAAAAGCTTGTAAATAATAATAATAATAATAATAATAATAATAATAATAAGGATAAGGGGGCGAGATGGTTACGATGGCTAATGTCTCTGAAGGTTCTCGGTTCGAGTTCCCGTGTAGACAGTTTTCTGTGCGTTGAATTGAACTCAGTACCGACACTGCAATCACCTACCTCATGGTTTGAGGCGTGGTTGCAGTGACATTTCACGCTAATCTGGTAGAGATTTGAGCAAAAAAATTTCTCATTTTTCGGACAGATTGAGCCACAGAAGAAACCAATGTTGTTGTTTAAGTTATTATTAAAATAATAATAATAACAATAACAACAATAATAACAATACTAACAATAACAGTAATAATAATATGATCACATACTCCATTTTATTTTTATTACTCTTTTTTAATTTCATTCCTACAGGCTCTGTTCAAGCGGTGCTTAAAATTAAAGCTTTCCGAAATTGTCAAAGCATCAACCCACCCGGAGGGCAATTTGTTGTTTCGGCGCATTGTGGCACTTGCCTTGCTGCCCGCAGACAGGGTGATGGAAGCGTATTCTTTTATTATACGCAATAGTTCTCAAGATGTTTTAGATACTATGCATCCCTTTCTGGTATACTATTCGGATTATTGGTTGCGGATTGTAACACCAAATAGATTTTCAGTATACGGCCAAATTAATAGGACAAATAATGCAATCGAGAGCTACCATAAGCAGCTGTCGTTAAAGCTCTCAAAACACCCGACAGCATGGAAATTTTTGAGTAAGTTATATTTCTAGTATATTTAAAAAATTTGTACTTTTATAAACTGCAAAATGCACACAAAATTGCATGAACCAAATAAAGCCCATTTTAACTGGTTATCTGCGTTTAAATATCTCCAATAAAAATTACTCTGTACAAACAATTCTACTCACTGATATAGATAGCATCCTTCAAAATAAAAACGAAATTAACATTGAGAATTGACGGACAATTTTCGAAAATAGATTTACTTATTTTAGAAAATTGTCTATTGAATGTCAATTAATTTCTGTGATATTTTTCAGGACATCAGAAATAATAATTTAAATAGATTTTTCAAACCCCGAATTTGTATAAGTCCTCTATTAGACAATTCAAACCATTGTGTATGACCTCCCAAGAAATCGTGGAGATGATAAACATTCCAGCGATTAACTGTTCGCTGTATTCTGAACCACATTCTTGGATATATTTTTAATAAACTAATTTTTCGTAGCTATGTTAAGTAACTTGCAAGCTTCAGCAGCCAGCGATTTCCAGCAGCTGCAAACTGGAAAAAGAGTGACGCGAAGGTCCGTCAAGTCACTGATAAAAAATCAAGATCTAGAGGCGTCGTGGGCGATCTACGAGGCCGCGAAGTCATACGAGGATTTACTAATCCAAACGGCTAATTTAGTGGGAAACCCACTAAATGACTTAATGCACAATCTTGATGACGAAGAGGAAAGTGAGTTATAAGACATGAGTTTTAACTGTCGTTTATTTTTAACCCGTTTCGTCCTGAAATGCCCTAAATTTTGACTTCTTTTCATCAGGTGCTTTCTTAGGGAAAAAATCACTCAATCGTTTTGATATAACCATACCTATTGTATTTTTTCTCGAACTTTCTAAATCCGGTTTCAGATTGACCACATCTGCCGCCATATTTTTACTATAGCGGTTTAAACATAAAAAAAATCGTGAATTTTGAAAAAATTTGTTCAAATAATCGTACTTTTTAACCCGGGACGGTCACACCTTGATAAAATAACATTTCGGTCACTCTGGGTCCGCCGGACCCAGAGCCGAAATGTTACTGTCATTTGGCTTCTAATTCACGTAATGACTTGAAATTTGAACGGGAGTTATTTTAAGGTATGCTTTATGGAATGCAATGGGTATTTTAGATTTATTTATTATTTTTAATAGTAAAAAACCGTAGAAAAAACATTTTTAGCAAATTTCAGCTTTTTTCACTAAAAAATTCATAAAAAATTTAATGTTTTTTTTTTTAATGAAAGTAGCGGCATTTTACTCTCAAAGTATAGTACTTTGAAGAAAAAAATAGTCGTGATACGAATCTTTCAAAAAGTATATTTATTTTTAAGTTTGATTTGTGACAAATGACGTAAGATTTATAAGGCAAATTGGAACATGCAAATTGAATAATTAGTGATAGTAAACGTTCTTTTATGCGGAAAAAGTCATTTATGTAACATGTGCGGGTCATATGAAATACATGTTTACAAAATTAGTAAAAAAATCAAGAAAAAATCAATCCTCCGCAATGCAATCAGTGCACATATGGGACCTGGGTTCATTGCACTTTGGGCGAAGACAAGAAGCGCACTGTGTTTTCGTTTTCCGATCGGCACTCGATTTACAAAGGCCACATCTGTGTTTTGTGGTCAACTGCTTTGGCCCTTGATCAGTTCGCGGCGCATGAGTGTCTATTCCCAAAATCGCCCCGATATTCACTCGCAAATAAGTTTTTACGAGAGAATTAGCGTAGCGATTTTAGAGGTGTGGCCGGACAAGGTGCATCACCAGCTGATCAAAGCAGAATTTTGCTGATGCTTTCGTCGATTTACCGATGTTCTTTTCGTGGCACTTGAATAAAGTTCTTGCATTCACTGCCGCTTGGTCCAACATTCCCAACAGAACTCGTATAGGCCATCGATTACTTTTCCTGCTGACGGTGTGAGAATGGCATAACTGTCATCTTCATAATCAGAATGCATTACCATCGAAACATTCACATTCGTCATCTTCGTCGACGAGGACGCTGGCAATAGGCCGTTTTCAAAAGTTGTACGACATCTGTACATTATTCACAAGTATTACATATGACATTTATCGTATTATTCGTCGGTAGAAAAAAATTTATTTTGCACTAAAATAATACTTACACTTCCACACTAAATTCTGCACCAGAAAAAATTAAAATTATTTTAAAAATTAAACTAATTTTTTCACCACTACGGTCACTCTGGGTCTGTTGGGCCCGTTCAAAATTCACGACTGCCTGACTCGTCGTTTCTACAGAGATTGGCACGATGCCAGTCTTCGGCAATCGTTGAGGTTTATTGTGGGACGTCCAGACAACAACAAATGGCGACACAAGTACCGTTTCGAACGGTAATTACAAAGATATTTAAAACTGAAAAACGGCATGGGTCCAGAGGACCCAGTGTGACCGTCCCGGGTTAACAGGAAACCGTGTTCGAATCAAGCTGAATCTCTGTATCTGGTGGAGTAAATAGTTATACTAAAAGATAGGATGGTTATTAATTCACCATTCAAAATGGCGGATTCAAAATGGCGGACCTCATTGAACATTTTGTTGAAAAATTTCTGGACGCTCTAACTGAACAATTACGAGCTTGTTTTAAAAAATGCTAAGAATAAAAAATTCTTACAATTCGCCGAGAAATATAGTGGATTTTTTTCTGATTTTTTAAATGAATTTTTGAAAAATTTTGTTCAATAGTATCGTATACTATTTTTCCTATTAAGTGCGCAAAGTTCGACACCTATATACAATATTTAAAGTGGCGGTGCAAGGGCGGTGGAGAAGGGGGGGGGGGCAGTGCCCCTAGACCGAAAGCAGTATTTGTAAATGCTTTTCAAATAAATAAGACTAAATTTATAAATATCTATGCAACACATTATTTATTATCGTTATTACTGTTAATTGTTATTAATATTTTATATAAATTTTAATGAATTTAAATATTCATTCGCATTCGCGTTTTCGGGTACATTTTCAATTAAATTACTATTTTAGATAGAATTAACCTATACCTATCGTTTTCCGTACTGAAGAACAGCGATTGAAAAGTAAAACAAATGAAAGTTTTGACAGGTCTCTTCTACATGTCTGTATACCTATAGCGCTACTTTACCGCACGCAAAACTTCATTACCGCACGCAAATTTTCTTTACCGCACGCTAAATTATAAGATCAGTAAAGTGTGGGAAAGTGGCACTTTGCGCACGCAAAAATACGTGCGCAAAATCGAACTTTGCGCACTATAATAGGAAAAATTCTTTTCAAAATTGTAATTTTTTTTTCGAAAAATTCTGAACAAAATTTAGTGCATTCTGATGAATTCAATCTGAAGAGTTTTTTATTCTATGCATTTTTTCCCAAAAGTTGATAGTTTTCGAAAAAGAAAAATCTTAAACTATAATATTTGAAATTCATTTCCTCGAAAACTATCAACTTTTGGAAAGAATTGCAAAGAACAAAAAAACTCTTAGAATTTATCAGACAATGCACTAAATTTTGTTTAGAATTTTGCATAAATAAATTACAATTTTGAAAAAAATTTTGAAAAAAAATTTCTCAAAACTTCATTAAAAAAATTTGAAAAAATTGCACTATATTTGTCAATGAATTCTAAGAACTTTTCATTCTGAACATTTTTTTTAAAAAGCTCGTAGCTTTTAACGTAGATCGTCCAGAAATTTTTCAACAAAATTTTGACTGAGAACCGCCATTTTGAATCCGCCATTTTGAATGGAGAATTAATAACCATCCTATCTTTTAGTGTAACTAATTACTCAACCAGATACAGAGACTTAGCTTGATCCGAACCTGGTTTCCTGTTCAAAAATACGATTATTTGAAAACATTTTTTCAAAATTAACAATTTTTTTATGTTTAAACCGCCATAGTAAAAAAATGGCGGCAGATATGGTCAATCTGAAACCGGATTTAGAAAGTTCGAGAAAAAATAGAATAGATATGGTTATATCAGAACGATTGAGTGATTTCTCTATGAGAAAGCACCTGATGAAAAGAAGTCAAAATTTACGGCATTTCAGGACGAAACGGGTTAAAGATATTTTTCATTATGCGTATTTACGGTGTAATACTTTCAATAATTACTATGTCACTAATTCAACGCTTTACTTACGTTAGTTACAGATAATGCAGGAAATGTTGGAGGCGAAGCACAAAATGAAAGAGTAAATATTCGTCAAAATCTCCTGGGAAACGTAACCAGAAATGTCCTGGTAGAAAACGCTGAGGTAGATTCGGCTGAAAATGGTCAGAATAGGATCAGTGAACCCGAGGAACGTCGAGAGTTATCGTCACCGATATCTGACCTGCAGTACGAAGATATTGAATATCTGGACTTGTGATAGTTAACATTGAATGTTATTGTTTTTTTATAAATGTTAAGGTTAAAATGTGATAATATGTTAGAGCAATGTAAAAATTCTAAAAGTTTTAGTTACTAATATATAATTTGTATCAATCATTTTGTAAATATTATTATTGTAAGTCAAGTTATAATATCAATTTTTATCTAGGCATTTTAAGATTATATTTTGCAAAATCTTAAAATGCATAGGTAAAAATACAACTGTTTATAACATTAGAAACGAATCGGAGAGGCGTTTTTATAGGTTCAAATGCACTAATTCATGTGATTAACTGCTCCAAAAGAAGGTAAAGAAATTGTAAAGCATAAAATGAAAATGTCAGCATTTAGGTTTTAAAAAAAATATCTTCAAATATGATACTCTACATGATGATAGATTATTTTTATTTATTATTATTGTTATTATTATTAGTTTCTGAACGTTCTTTGTTAATTCTCAATTAATTTATTCGGTATTCGGAAAGGTATCGTATAATATTATTAGAATAGTAGATCTTATAATATTAGATCGATGTAGTCATTACTTCGACCCAGACTAAGTCTGGACGAAGTATTGAATTTGGTCACTTCGGGCATAAAAATTACCCTGTAGTTTTTCATCAAATGTCGACGTTTCAGACTTTAAGGAACCCAAATCAACAATAAAAAAATGTGTGTCCGTGATCTTGTACGTACGTACGTCCCGTTTTTTTTTCTCGTGATAACTCGCGTACGGATTAGCGTATTGACATAAATTTTTTTTTAAATACGCATCTTGGCATACCTTAAATCTGATTAGATTTTGGCGCAGATCCATCCGTCCATTACTAAAAAAAATTAACCCCAATTAAGTTACTTCGTAATTTTTTGCTTTTATTTTAAAAAATACAAATTTTATTAAAAAATATTGCAAACAAAAAAGATAGAGCATGAAATTCTCTACAAAAAAGGTTGTATGCATTTTCTTCCTAAAGTCAACGATAATGCCATAAAAACTGGTTTAAAATGTTTATGACTATTGCCTGAAAAAGTATTGAATTTGGTCACCTCGGCAAAAAAATACCCTATAGTTTTTCATCAAATTTCGACGTTTCGACCCCCTACCCCCCAGCGGTAGTCTTCGCCCGCCCCTCGGGCGCGGTGATCACCTACGGGCTCATAAGTTCTTTTACGCCCTTGATACGAAAATAACTATTTCGATATATCTAAACGATATCTTATAGTATCTAAAAAATATCCGTCAGAGATCTTTTAGATACTTTAAGATATCTTTGACGAATTATATGTATATTAGAGTGGTCCAGAATATGTGAAGGTCAAAAAGGTCATCGGGACCGCGCGGATTTCGATGAAGAAAAAAATAATGAACAACTTTTCTATTTCGTACTTTTCGATTAAATGACATTTAGAGGTGGAGGTTTTGAGTTGAAGTTTCCCATTTAAATAACATGGGAAAATAGAATTTTGTCCGTTTTTATTTCTTTTCGTGGAAGCGACTAAGTGAAAAAATTCGAACGCCTAAACATTGAAAGAATATACATCTCGGAATATTTCTAATTTTTTTCAGATTTTTTCAGTTAGCCCTTTAAATTGTGTGAGCTACGCAATCTCATAAACGTATCAAATACAGTTCAAAGGTAGGCATCAAATTAGTTTTATGCTTGGAGAAAACGAATTAAAACTTGCTGAATTTACTTGAAACTTGTTACTACGGAGTTTTTGGGATCGCTGATTACGAATCCGACGTCACATTTATAAAATTCAAAATGGCGGATCCAATATGGCGGAACAAAAGTAAAAAAATTAAATCGAGAATGATTTGTTATTACTGACTCAGAGTGTAACGTCAAAATTGAAAAAATGCGGATGTAACACGGCGCTTAAGAATGTCAAATATATTGATATGCTTTAAAAAAGTGTCGAAGTCGCAAGTTCACTTTGTTGATGTTTGCCGTGAAAAATGCGTTACAAAATTTCACCCTTTGAAGCATACAATTTTCTTTCCAAGGAACACAGATGAAATTTGTTACTCGGGTGTTTTTGGGGTCGCTGATTACGATTCTGGCCTCAGATTTGCAACATTCAAAATGGCGGATCCAACCCAGCAATCGAAAATGTATTAAAAGGGATTGAAAAAGAAGCAGAATCGGGATTTAAATGTATAGAAAAGGATTACAATTTTCATTTGCAATACTTTTTATGGATTCAAATGTATTGGTTGCTTGATGCATTTTCAGATTTTATCATTTTTGGATTCAAATGTATTCAATTGAGACATTTCATATTTCGTATATTGCATCCGCCATTTTGAAATTAGAAATTTTGGGTTCAGATTCGTAATCAGCGACCTTAAAAACATGCGAATACAAAGTTTCGTTAATTTTTATTAATATTTTAATTTTTGTCCGCCATATTGGATCCGCCATTTTGAATTTCGAAATTCTGAGTTTAAATTCGTAATGAGTGACCTCAAAAACCCATGCATATTTATTTTTAAAAAATGTGTTAATGAATTAATATTTGTAATGAGCAGTTCTTAAAAACGGCTTATTCGATGATTTTCTTTTTTGCGGGAAAAACTTGTACACATAACACACTTTTAATTTCAGAAGGAATATTTCAAGTTATATCATTTTTGGATTCGCTGATTACGTATCACCTTGAGGGTGAAACTGATTCAGGCACACCATGTGGAGTGAATAAGCAGGAATGGCTAAATTTTTTCTCTAAACAATTTAGAGAGTAACGTGCGCTTTTAAAAGGAAATTTATTATGGGAGATTTTTTGGGGGAAAAACATCAATTGGCTAAGCTTATTTTTTAATTTTGGTCAATTTCTTTTGTTCTGTACAAGTTATACCTTTACAAACATTTTAAGCAAGTGTAAACACCATATGAACCTTCATGTTGCGTTGTTACAAACCGCGTTAATCCTCAGAGCAGTAAATTGTATTTTAAATTGAAAGTAAATACGAAGTAGAAAATACTAGTTTGACCTTGACATATTCTGGACCACCCTAATGTATATCTATATATATATTGTATATATATATATATATATAAGATCATAATGATACAGACAGTAATTATTAAACACTGTAAACGTGTAATATGCATCGAATACTCTATTACAATACAAGTGCTTGAAGTAAGTGTTTTGCAACTTTTATTTTTAATACTTCGGCTGGCCTGTTGTCGGGGTCGAAGTTTTGAAAATGCTCATTTTCAATTTTGATACATATAAAAAACACTTATTATTGTAACATATCTATCGAGGCCACTTGAACCTAAATATGATTGGACCCCCAAATATCAATATAATTTTATAATATAATTGAAAGCTGTTAGTAAACAAACGAGTATTAAGGAATATAGCCGACTCTCTACTGGGTCGAAGTTTCTGAGCGAGCGAGGCACCATGCCAACACTAGTTTTTTATTTGAATTTTATTATATAAATTCCTACTTTATCAGCAGACGACTTTAGAACTCCCTTAATGGTCTAAATGTGCTCCGCCGGTGAAATAGGAGTTTACACTAAAGAATCACCAAATAATTATACAAAATTATACCAAACTTATTTATCAAATATAATCCGATGTTAAATAAAAGATAAAAAAGGCAAGAAATAATTAAAACGAAAATTATATATAATAATAATAATAATAACAATAACAACAACAACAACAACAAGCAGTATATTTAAAAAAAATGCATTTTTACTCTATCGAGCTCTTCGCTTGTAGCCACACAAGTACTTCTTTGCGAGCGAAGGCTCTATGTCCAATTCCATGACGACTTTGTGCTGATCGAGGGAGCATTCTACGGAACCAAGGATAATCCGATAGACTTGTCGAGAAATCGTTCATAGTACGTTCCCTGCAACCAAAATATTTTCGATTATCGTTCACCAAAAATCAACTCACTGAAAAGAAGTTAAAATATTTTGAAAAACAACATTCGATACACAATTATTAATGTTTCTCATCATATTCATATTCATGACTGTACCTAATAAAATTAAAAAAGAATGTTTGAAAATACATGGAAGAGAATCAAGGATGCAATAGAAAATTTTCAAATCAAATAGTCAGCGAGTGGAGAGACATAAGTTTTATTGGAGCATATTTGTGTCGGAGGGGAATATTGGGGAATTTTTGGTTTTTCTGTGAACAAAAGGGAAAAAATGTTTTTTTTTTTGTAGCGGGTTTTTTGAAATTAGGGTAGGTGAATGAGTTTTCAATCCATCTGCGAAAGAAAGCAGAGAAATAGGTTTCAGCGTAAAGGATGATTGGAATAAGGATTACGTATAGGATGTCTCAAAGTCTCTCAATTAACGAAGGGAAAGATTTTGGTTTTTACGGATAAGACTATTGAAATAAAGGGTACGTCAAGGAGTCTCTTTCTCATTCTCTGAAAGAGTGTCAAGAAATTGGTTTTTGTGAAGCGAGTTTGAGAAATGAGGATATATTGTGATACTTGTCAGCTGTTCACCGTAAAGGATTAATGGAACGAGGGATAAGTCGAGATGTTTTTCAGTCTCTTAATGAGCAAAGAGAAGGATTTTCGTTTTTTTAGAAACATTTGCGATTATTGAAATGGGAGATATGTTGAGAAATTGACTATTCTTTCTGTCGTCAAAGGGAAAGAAATTTAATTGGCTGAAAGGATTAATGAAATCAGGGCAACGTTGAGGAATCATTTATTCTTTCTGTGAACGGAGGGAAATAAATTGGTTCTTGCCGAGCGGCTTATTGAAGTTACAGTTCATTGTAGAATTTTTCAGTTTTCTACCCACGAAAGAAAAGAAATAGGTTCCAGTATAAAAGACTAATAGAAGGAGGGATACATCGGAGAGTTTTTCAGTCATTCTGTCAACGACGGGAAAGAAATTGGTTTTTGTGGAGCAAGTTTACGAAATGGGGTACATAGTGAAATTACGGATGAAAGAAAGGAAATATTTTTTACTAAAGGGAATGAATAAAATGAGGCATACTCTAAGAATTTTTTTAGTCCGGTTGTTACTTACGCCTTTATGATGTTTCAGGAGCGGGCTAATCTATTTTCATTTTCACTCGCAACAATGACAGAAGATTCTTATCAAATTTTCTGGCTTCAAAAACGTTCTTTTTTGGATCAAGCTGAACGTGACAGGTGAGCCATGGCCCCACCAAACTCGATAAACAGTTTCCAGTTGCGATTCAATAGAATTCAATTGTCGACTACAAACATTTGAATATCATTAGATGTTTCCTTTAAGAATAGTGTATCGCAAATTTATTTAGAACTGAAGAAGGTTCGCTTAAAATATATTTCTGTTTTTCGTGATATTAATTGTACTTTACCTCTTAGTCGATGATTGTGTTGCTGAGTCTGTTGCCTAAATTAAATCATCGTGACTGGTATTTGCAATATACCACTGGAGGGCTGTCAGTTCTTTGCCATTTCTTGTAATACCTATTACCATTTTTTATCCATCTGTAAATAAATACATAACTCTTACAAAAGAACCGCATTCTGGTATACATATATATATATATATATATATATATAGCGTCACTTTGGTGACAATAAATCAATATACTTATCTAAAAAGTCTTCAGTAGTTACTCGTCCTGTCAAGATGTCACGCGTTTCATTTTCGAGGTAATGAATGACAACCACTGACCAGCTGACCGCGGGTACTGGTCGCCATCGTGGATTTTACTGGAGGGCTGATAAAATTTTTCGGCAAAACGACGGTTCAGCATATCTAAGTTCGGAAGATCGAATTTTCGTCAAATCGTTCTTCGGCAACTCGACTTTCGACCACACGACTCTCGGCAGAACGGATTTCGGCACATCGATCTTCGGCAGCTCGCTATCACCCCGGAACGATTTGTTTGATCTCAATTTTCAAGAAACATACACACAAAGTTTCCACAGACGTATCACGTGCCCGTCCTTTACAAGTGATAAGTCGACGACCAGGAGAGCTGTTGTGTGTCCTATCCCAAGGTACAACAGAATGGATTGATGTCGAATACGTCGAAGAGGACACCTTACTCGATATCCCAGAAAAAAACAGAAAAAAATCAAATTCATATAATAAAAGATATTAATTTATGGATTAACAATACTTCGTTTATAGAGGACATATAATAAAATATATTTAATTAGAATTAAATATTATAGAATATATAATAAAAAAAAAAGATTTTAATTCTTTTACTAAAGAGATTCTGGATTGTAACTGTTGAATAATTTACTAAAATTTACGAGAAAACATAACGATTTATTTTTCCAAATTGCTACGTTACCGGGGTAGGTGGGGCCGTGCAAAACCTACGGTTCTCAACGGAGGGGGGGGGGGGGGCAAGGGGATCAAAAATCCCTGAAAATCGGTAACGTAGGTTATGAACGATCCCTATCTAAAAGATATCCGCCAGAGATCTTTTCGACACTTTCAAGATATCTTTGACGAATTATATGTATATATATTGTATATATAAGATTATAATGATACAGACTGTAATTAGTAAAACACTGTAAACGTGTAATATGCATCGAATACTCTATTACAATACAAGTGCTTGAAGTAAGTGTTTTGCAACTTTTATTTTTAATACTTCGGCTGGCCTGTTGTCGGGGTCGAAGTTTTGAAAATGTTCATTTTCAATTTTCATACATATAAGAAACACTATATTGTTGTAACATATCTATCGAAGCCACTTGGACCTAAATATGATTGGACCCCCAAATATCAATATAATTTTATAATATAATTGAAAGCTGTTAGTAAACAAACGAGTATTAAGGAATAGCCGACTCTCTACTGGGTCGAAGTTTCTGAGCGAGCGAAGCGATCAAGGCACCACGCCAACACTAGTTTATTATTGTTTTTATATTTTTATTGTTGCACTTGTTATAAAAATTGACTATTATTTTTAAAATGTATTCATTTTAATTTAAATTTATTATTGTTTCGAAAATGTATTAATTTTTGCAATTGTTTTTAAAATTTATTATTGCTTTCAAAATGTCTAAATTGTTGCAGTTGTTCAAAATTATGTACGTACAAACCTCTTAAATTTTACAATCACTCCTTGGTCCATCGGTTGGATGAGTGAAGTGACGTTCGGTGGTATATATATAACATTACAAACATCGTCTATCGCATTCAATGTATCAGCTGAAGGATGGGTTGGAGCATTGTCCAAAATTAGTATGCATTTTTTGCCATTTTCCTTATGATGTGCCTTTATAGCTGGAAGGAAAACCTCTTTATACCATTTTAAAAAGACGGGGACGTCCATCCATGCATTCCTCTGGTTTGTGTATACGACTGGTAAAGCCTCCATGTTGACCCTTTAAAACATCGTGGTTGTTTTGATTTTCCGATCATATATATAGTGGAATTTTGTGTGTTCCACTAGCATTGGAGTACGTCATAATGGTAATTCAGTCTTTGATTAACTTCCATCCCGGTGCTTTTTTACATCCCTTTTCAACGAGGGTATCTGTCGGAAGCAATTTCCACAGCAGACCGGTTTCATCCGCATTGTAAATTTGGTCCTTTCCAAAGCCTAAATCTTCAATGTACTTTTGGACAATTGAATTAAATTCCATTGCTCCATCAGCGTCTGCAGACAGTGATTCTCCTTGCATGGACAAACTTCTTATTTCGTGTCTCTTTTGAAAACATTGAAGCCAGCCATTGCTCGCCTGAAAGGTTTTCGGACCATTCAACATTTCATTGAACAATACGGCTATCTCTTTTAGCATTGCACCAGATATTGGAGCACCGGCTGCACGCATCTGAGTAAACCAAGTACATATTTTTTTTCCCAATTCTGACTCTATAACGCCAACAAATCTTTTTCTACTTAGAGTCATATTTTCGGTTTTTAAAATGTCGTATTGCTTTTTAATATTTTCCCGATTTGATTTTATAGGAGAAATCGCACTTTGAGTTCGATTAAATTTTAATGCAATGGTTTTCTGTGACACTCCAGCATCCAGTATTTCAATAATGCGTAACTTTCCCTCAAAAGTCAGTCGCGCCGCTTCAAGATTTTTCTCCCTTTTCTTGCACTTAATGAATAAAAATAATAATGAATATAATAAACACATTAACTATACCGCATGTCAAAATATGGTTACAAAATTATACAAGGTTAATAAACCAGGTTAGAATTTACTTTTTTAGGTTCAGATGGTTCATTTGAGTTGGATGTATTTACATTCAATGCAGATGCCTCGATTCCGAATGCATCCGAATCGTCTTCACACTCCAAGTAATTGTTCATCGTGTAATTTTTTTTTTCGTAAGGTTATACACGCACAGAGTAGAGCATAGCCTGAAAGCTCATGCGCGTACATACTCAAGAAACGTCGAACTGATGCGAACGTGGGGGTTAGGGGAGAATATGAGTTAGGACAGGGTCCGACATTTTGCTCGGAACGAAAATTATGAGTTAGGACGGGGAGAACTGTATATAAATGGAAGGATAATAGCCTATACTACAGCATACTTAGCTTTTGATGCAAAGATATGTGCGAGAGAGAAAGGTAGTAAGGAATAAATGTACCTTGTGCGCAATGCTCGGTACCGGTGTTTCTTGTTCAAAAAGTAGCGGGAAATTTAAATGCCTGTATCTATACTATGATTAATTATGAAACTAATAAAACGGTACCTTTTAATGTAACTAGTTGCAATAATGATTAATTAATGGGTTTCTTTAAAATTGTACAATTGCTCGAAGTAATAATAAACTGACTTTTAAAAGGGTTAAAGTTAACAGAATGATAAAAAATTATTTTTATTTTTCTTATACTACATATGGTGAAGTATAAGTCCGGTATATGGAATTATAAATCAGTGTAGTATGATGACTAAACGCTGACTTTCGGAAAATTCAATTTGAGGGTCCTCAAGCGTGATGGGAAGCGGGTAAAAAATAAGAATATTTTGCGCGGATCTGTAAGAAATATAAACAACTATTGGGATAATATCTTTTTATGGGAATATATTTCAACTCATGGGTCACCGGGGATGTTTGATTTTGAAAAATTTCTGTCATTAGGAAGCATTTAAAAATAAGTGCAGAAGTTATGAATTCAATGGCAGCTTAGAAAACTCTTGACCTGTCATATAACTAACCTGCGATTGAATCGTAACTTCTGCACTTATTTTTAAATACATTCTAGCGATATCATTTTTCTAAAAGCAGTCATCCGGTGGCCCATAAGTTGAAATATATTTCTATAAAAAGAAATTACCTGAAAAGATGTTTATACTTCTTAAAGATCCGCGCAAAAGTTTCTCGATTTTTTTCCGCTTCCGGTCATGCTCGAGAGCCCTTAATATTTAAAAATAATTTAAAAATATAATAAATCAATTACAAACATATGATACTTGCAAGTAATTCCTTATTAGGAACGGTAAGGAATTAATTTCTTTGGTAATCGTATGAAAATTATGTGACAAAGTGTAATTGTCATAATTATAAATATCTGAATGTTTTAACAAGTGTCAGAGTTAAAGCAGGCAATTGCGTGTCTTAAAAATGAATTTGTTTTCATAGTATAGAAAACTTCAAATTCGTAAAAAGAAATGAAACAAGAAACAAACACGAACCCCTGCTTCTAACAACAGGCGTTTTGTCAAAATTACTTGTAAAGTACTTAATTGTCAATTTACAATGATTTTGGTAAGCAATATTTCTGAATAAAAAGTTTTATTTTTATGTAACTTTATATCTTTTGTAACGGAAATGCTGTTTTATCTTCGTTTCATACCCGGTTATAGGAAAAAGCATTCCGTTATTCCCCAGACTCCGGCGCGCGGTTGTTCCGTATTGCGTAATAATTATACTCTAGGGAGTTTTTCAGAACTAGCGGACCGTCAAGGCGACTAGAGCCGACAACACTGTGGAGAGGCAGGTGGGTACTCACCAATAACCGGGAAGGCAGACCCATGGTGGAAGTATACATGGTGTGCTCAGAACTCTGACGCCACGCCCCTTTTCTGGCCGGCAGCCAAGAAACTTGCGAAATGTTGCCAACCATGTAAAAATAAATTTTCAAGCTCTGTATGTTGGTAAATGTACGTATGTGTTTGTGTGTACATATACTTCAATACTGTCACGGCATTGAAAGGAGCCGTCGGCGGTCTAAGCTTGTCGGCTCTTGGGAGGGGAGCGGAGCGAGAGGAAAATATTAAACAAATGACGGGGGGTTCAACTTTATCAGATACTTCGAATGTAAAATTTGTGTATACTCGTCGTAGTCGAGTGGTACAAGCGCATGAGTTGAAGCACAACGCGTTATTTTTTTAGTTCGATTTCGAATTCGAGGATTTTTTTTTTTTTTTTTTTTATTGCTCATTTACTCAACATTTGTAACGTAAACAATTTTTTACTTATTTACTATTAGTTATTTTATTTACAAAAATGAATTGTAAAAAAAAATTACAAACATTAAACAATATGTCTTTGCAGAATGACATTTGTAAAAATCGAATTCTTTGTAATATTAACAAAAATAAATGTACAATATTTTATTGTAATTTCCGAAATAATATACAAAAATTACAAGTCGTACATTTTTTCTAAAAAAGTTATTGTAGTTAATATAAGCTTGTAATTGATTTTTTTAAGTTTCAAATATAATGTAGACCTGCCATCTAATTCCTAACATCGGCCGGTATCTTTATTTATATATATACGGCAACGATTTATATTGCATTTACGTAAATGGAAACATCTTTTACAGAATACAGAGTGAACGAAACTATCGTGCAAACAAATTTAGGAAACAAATATTTGTAATACTCGATTAATGTAATATTAAAATAAAAAGATGTTTTTTTACTTCTGCAATGAAATTGTACTAAATTACTAACTGCTTTTTTGAAATATTTCAATACTGCTAGACAATAATATTTTTATCCCGTTAGAAAACTTATATGATTGCACTATAACAGCATTCTGTAAATCAGTATATCTATATAGTATAAAATCTTATTTAAATTAGTTATACATTTTCACCAATATTTTTTCAAATTATTCTTTTATGTATTAATTAATTAAATAAATATATTATACTAATGTTATTGTAATACACCGATGAAGATATCGAAAATTAGTACATTATGTTTCCGGTACTGATTTTCATTAACCTATTAAAAAACCACATGTTTGGCACAAGACTGGATATATGGTCTATTATTTATCAACAAATTGTCCAATTTCATTCCCGACTAGAAAAGGTGATAAATAATTGATAATCATTTCGTTAAAAAAATGGTTCAAATATGATTTTTCCTTTTATAACAATATACAATAAATTTAGTTTACTATATTTATAAGAAATAGTAAAAAAACGTTCGCAAAATCCAAACGTTTATTGATAAATAGGTTGTATTAACAAATTTCTGAATTAACAAAACGTTTGTTGCAATTGAAAATTTTAAGAATAAGTTATATACTGATTTTTTAATAACATTTAAGTAAATGTTAATAAATATATATATACGCTTATATGATCGACGCCATCGCTTTAATACACAAATTAAAAGTATATGTTATTTATAGTTTATATGTTGCATGTTAAATATAATACAATTGGGATTTACTATTTTATCGGAATGCAGATATCTTTAGAAAGATTATTTATAAAAGGGAATGTTATCGATATTCGTTTAATCCTTGATCACAATATCGATTTTAATATATTATTATTAAATGAATTCAATAGATTCATTATTGTCAAATTGAATTAAAGACGGAATTAAAGTCAATAAAAAAATTATTGCATAAGCTCAATGTTTCTATAGATATTCGACGTATTGTCAGCCTTTATAGGCATTCAGCTTGTGCAAATAATTTTTTTGTTGACTGTAATATTAAGTTTTTAATTCAATTTCACAATAATGAATCTGTTGAAAATTCTATTCAACGTACCGTAAATTGGGGTAAAGTCGGCTATTTTTCATCGTTTTTTGCTTAAATCGTCATGAGAAAACTTAAAATAATTATTGGTATTTTTAATATGGAAAACAATTTTCTAACACCATTGGAAATAAAATATGGCCATCTCATAAATTTCTATGTGTGAAATCCGCTCTTTAACCTTAGAGGCATATTGAATATAAATAAATAATAAATAAATATGAATTAAAATAATTCACTTCTAGAATATTTAAAAAAAACGTTAAAAAGAGTAATTTTTGAAAATAAATAAATAATAAATATATATGAATTTACAGATGAAATTTAAACATTTAATTTTTTTTTAATAACAAATAATTTTTCAAAATACTTCTCACAATTTTAATACTTATGGGGTAAAATAAAATAAAAAAAAATGGAAAGACAGAAACCCCGAGGACTCGAACGACCGACCTCCGGTTCCATAAGCAAACGCTCTACCAATGAAGCCAACAAGGCTCGAACGTAAAGCCATGAATGTTAGTCGTATTTGATCATTGGATAACCAGAAAAATATATTAATGTTATTATCATTCAATTAAAATAATTCAGTTCTAGAATATTTAAAAAATAACGTTAAAAACAGTAATTATTGAAAATAAATAAATAATAAATAAATATGAATTAAAATAATTCACTTCTAGAATATTTAAAAAAAACGTTAAAAAAAGTAATTATCGAAAATAAATAAATCATAAATAAATATGAATTAAAATAATTCACTTCTAGAATATTTAAAAAACAGCGTTAAAAACACTAATTATTGAAAATAAATAAATAATAAATAAATATGAATTAAAATAATTCACTTCTAGAATATTTAAAAAAAACGTTAAAAACACTAATTATTGAAAATAAATAAATAATAAATAAATATGAATTAAAATAATTCACTTGTCGAATATTTAAAAAAAAAACGTTAAAAAGAGTCATTTTTGAAAATAAATAAATAATAAATATATATGAATATACACATGAAATTTAAAAATTTAATTCTTTTTTAATAACAAATAATTTTTCAAAATACTTCTCACAATTTTAATACTTATGGGGTAAAAAAATAAAAAAAAAAATTGAAAAGACAGAAACCCCGAGGACTCGAACTACCGACCTCCGGTTCCATAAGCAAACGCTCTACCAATGGAGCCAACAAGGCTCAAACGTAAAGCTTGAATGTTGGTCGCATTTGACCATCAGATAATCAGAAAAATATATTATTATCATTCAATTTAAATAATTTACTACTGGGATGTTTTTAAATAATAATTGTTTATTAAAACATGATAAACAGTAACATTGAAGTTACCATTTATGCTGTACTTTCGATACTATCTTCTTATAAGTGCTTTATTGTCATGAAAGTTTAATTAAAACTTAAATGGGGATTATTTAATCACAAATTTGATAATATATTTTACAATTGCCTTTACTTTAAAAAACGTATACCGTATTTTATCTGCATTGTAACTGAAAAACAAAAGTTTGACTGTTTGTATGCGTGAAAAAAAAATATTTATCAAAATTCTTGATAAATATTTCAACGAACATATTTTACGCCGACATTGACAAAAATAGTTTGTTTCTAGAATGTTGTTGAACAATAATTTATTAATATTTAATAAGAAAAGTTAGATTGATAAGCGCGATGTCATTTTAAAAATGCCACGATTTTTCCGTTAACGTTTCAACTGGCTGATGCATGTCTCACGTGTGTCGCGACACCCAATGCCCTGATTAATATAGCCAACATAAAAGCATAACATTTTGGTTCTCCGCAGTTGGCAACATTCCCTAAGTTTCTCGGCGACTCGTGGGAGAGAGAAACGATTTTAGAGAGAGAAGGCGAAACTACTGAGCACACCATGTATACTTCCACCATGAGGCAGACCTCTGCTTACGTTCTCCGTGTACGGTATCCGAGCGAACGCCTTTTTTTTTGTAATTCTCCGTTCGTTTTATTGAAATTCTCTAGTTAATTGTAAATCGCTGTCGCGACATAGTTGCCTATCGCTTTCGATTCCAACTGTGCCTGTGGACGTCCCCTAAGTGCGACGACACCAAGGTTTCCGAGACGAGCGAGAGCCCTAACGAGAGCGAAAGAGAAATATCTCTAAATTTGTGCGCCGATTACTGTAAGTACCGGCTCGGTGCCGATAACTCATGTTCCTTGGGTTACATTTTTTTTGTTCGATTACACAATTTTAATTAAAATATATTCTTAACCTATGATTGGTTTCCGTTTTTATCATTCTTCCCCATAACCTCTCCTAATCACTATTTCCAAAATTACAATCTCCCCTTTTAATTATTTATTGTGGGTTATATTTTGCCCTCTCACGGTTTTCCCGGGTTGTGCCTTTAATATTGGTCGGCACTTTTGTAATTGTCGCCGTGAGTGTAAAAGAAAATCGACCCCTTATATTTAGGTTTAAATGCACCAGTCATCTCTTAATTTTAACCTCCCAAAATAAAAGACAGTTACAAAATTGGCGCCCGAACATAATTAACCTGGAATGATTGATTCTTGTGACTGTAATAGTGTTTGTGAATATTTGTGCAGTGCAGTTACAAAAATAATAGTATTTGATTCCACTATAATTCCACTGTGAGTTAATATCGATAAATATAGACGACCTTTTAATAGTAAGTCGTATTTAAACTCTTGTTATAATTTAATAGTTAATAAGTGACACATTTGAATAAATTGATGATACGTTAAAAGTCTATTTTAAGTATATACGTCTATTCTAAATTTGTTTTTTTATCTGTTTGTGTGAATATAATATACAGAAAATATTGAAGTGTCAACAACAAGAAATAATAACGGCTCAATAGATTGATTGGTGGAACGATTATAATAAAAGTCGACTAATAAAATTAAATAGTCGACGTATTGGTAATGATAGTCGAGTCTAAGTTAACAATTGAATACTGCTACTAGTGTGCGGAAAGATTGTATATATTAAATATTATTTAAAAATTATTAAATATTATTAAAAACGAAGTTCAAATAATCTAGATTAAAAGTTTCTTAATTTCAACGTAATATGATGGTCAATTTAGATAGTTACAGGAAATTCAATGTTTATGTATGCTTGGTAAATATGAAAGGTAAATATGTGGTATTGTTTATTCTTGTTTCTGAGCTGAATTTTTCAAATTTGATGACCACGTTTTCATTAATATACTTTAATTTATCCAACAGTTTTATAATTATATTATGTTATTATTAAATTATTACCGAAAATAAATTTTTAAAAACTTGACTAAAATAGAATTGATGTTATTAAGAATAAAAAGAATTATAGAAAAATTAAAGTGGTAATGAGAAGGAAACATTTTAATAAAAGAAGTTTTATATATTTTAACGATGAAATAAGGAAATGAAAAACGTATGTCATATGTATGTGAGAGGAAATTAATGTTATTTATTAATAATATATGACAAATCATCGTAGAATTTTAAAATTAAAAAAAAAATTTTTTTGTTTTTATAATAAATTAATGGTTATCTTTTGGAAAATATTGGTCGACTTTTGAGAAAAATAGAGTCGACTACAAAAGTAAATAGTTGAGAAGGACACTTAAGTGTTGTAAATGTGGAAGACAAACAAAGTATAATATCCAATATATATTAGAAAAATTTAAATTATTTTATTTTGTTTCCATTCAATTGATTAGTATGGGAATAAAAGAAAATTATAGATTGTAATTAATGGCCGACTGTTAATAGTTAAGGTCGACAGAAATAAATAAATTTGTTGGTTTTAACAGATTGAAATTAAAAAAAATAATTAAAAGTAAAATATATTTTATACAAATGAATGTGATAATAATGATAGTTTGTGTCTGTATAATAACGTTGTAGGTATTGGTGTACTATTATATGGAAGTGTCAATGTTTATTTATTGATTAAATTTTAAATATTAATGAGTGAAAAAAAATCAATGATATTGGCTTGATTAGGTTGAATTGGGGTTAGTGTAAAATAGCGAGCTTAAATTGATGTCAATTATTGATGATTGAAATTGATGTCAAATTAAATTGATGATTGAAAAATAAAGTCAATTAAAAGAAAACTTAGTTGTGTAAAGTAATGCGAGTGTTTAGTTAGGAAAGGTTAATGTATTTTTATTGGTTGGTATTGTCAGTTACAAAATTGTCAGTTAATCAATGAATAAAAATAGGAAGGGAGGTCCAATTTATAAATTAGAGACAAATTAAATAGTCAATAATTTATTGGAAAATTTGATTTTTATAAATTTTATATATATTAATTTTTTTTTAATTATTAATTTTAATGATTATAATTGTTGGAAGTTAATTGGATGATGAAATTGGACGTTCAATAAATAATAAAAATTGACTTTATTTTATAATTAGAGTATATGGACCCCTACTTTTGGATCATCTGGTTCCTAGTAATATTGGGCTCCAGTATATTTTTAATTGGGGCCATATTAAATAAAATTAAAAAATTATTGTCGAGAACAAAGAAAATGGAACCGAATCAGTACCGGGAATTAGATGAGTGGGTGTTCCAATTAGCGCCACAAGAGTTAGATGACGCGTTAGAACGTCTAGAATTAAACAGCTCTGGTCGGCCAAGAATTCGAGTAAATAGGCTACTAGATAGGTTATATGGCAATTATACGGCAGCCGATTTTGAGCCGACTGGACATAACGAAACCCAATCTGAATGTAGAATGCGTCGCGATCAACTTTTAGATTCATTTGTTAGTCAAATAGAAACAGAACGCGATAATAGGAATAGGGTTCAGGCTCAAGTGCATCAACAAGAGGATATATCATCTATAATTGAAGAGGATCATAGTGTAATTCAACAAAGAAATACATCACAAGATTCGGGTCAGTCTAACGGAAGATCTAGAGAAGTTGAAAATGGAGCCCAAAGCAACATAGATTTTGAACAACTAGTGCACCGCGTTAGTGATTTAGTCGCCCAACGAATTAGTAAAGGAGGGCCAAATAGAGTAGCACCAGATTGGGTCAACCAACAAGGGACGAAAAAGTGACATTTCGTGACACATTCGATATTAATTACCCTTCGGTTCTAGACGAAATTAGAGAGGTGGATAATGAAGAACAGGGCCCACAAAATAGCCAGCAACATTTGAGGCAAAGGTCTTCGACGTCGTGTACTCAAGTGGACTCTAGGGAGGGGGGTGGTCGTTCATCACATGGGAACGATAATGGCAGCCGAGGTTATGATCAAGAGAATAATTATACGCGGCTAGAACCAACCTTCCGAATACGAGACCTGGAAGAAACGGTTCGCCGATGGAACGTAACGTACGCCGGCGACGAGCAACACAGCATCGACGACTTCTTGACACGAGTTCAAGAATGTAGTATGATAGCTGGAATTGACGAGGACCAATTATTACATGCTCTGCCCCATTTGTTAACGGGGGTGGCGATACAATGGTACCGTTTTTCGTTTAAAAAGTGGCGTACATCGGCTGATTTTAGGAGAGATGTTAGTCCATATGAGGATTCAGGGACCCGAGGAACCGGTACGAGACTATATGATATGTCTCCAATCTATTTTAAATAGATGGGTTCCGGAGCCGTCTGTTGAGACGCAGTTAGACTGGCTCCATCAAAATCTAAAGCCAGAATTGCAAATGGCGGTACAACGAGACCGAGTTCAGTCGTTCGACGATCTTTTAAATCAGGCTAGGGAGGCTGAACAAATTTTAAAATGTATTCAGGCCTATAGACCCCCTCCAGCGCCGGAAAATTCTTATTGTCCAGAGGTCGCCTATCACGGAAAGGCGAAGGCGGTGAAGAAAAGTGTGGGGTTAGCTGCAGTCGACACAATAGAAGACACTGGCCAACCTAGTAAAGCAGTGAAGGAAGATAAAACCGCAATTACAGCAATTTCGGAAGCAAGCGTCCAGATGATGTTGGACAAGACTTGTGCTACTTGGTTCCAGTCTATGGAAAAGAGGTTGGCTTCGACCATGGAAGCGACCATTAATAATGCAGTGACGTCCATGCAAAATCAGATGGCATCACAGAATAGCCGTCCCTATTACCCCAACGGTGATCGAGCCGTGTTAACTTCAGACTTCCAGACGAAAAGGGGGTCAGGTAAATGGTGGCCGACCAAGAAGCGGATTAACGGCCCGGCAGGTAGGGAGCCAAGTCAAAAGATGACACCAACTAGTAGCCAAAGAACGTCCTTTTCACGGAATCAGGGGACCGAAGGGTTGGCTGTGGAAGGTGGACACAAGAGGGTCCTCAAATGTTACAAATGTGGACTCATAGGCTACACCAAGTTTAATTGTCCCAAATGCCGGGAAAACGATATCAGGGATGCGTAACAGAGGTCGCACCTATCCCTGATCGTGAGAAACAGACCTCTCAAAACCAAGTACGTGTAGCCAGCCAAAACTAGTCGGAGGTCTACATGGCAGAAGAAGGAGGTTTCCCACGGTGGTGGTTGTTAATATTAGTGGAAAATCACCGTCTAAGAGCTCTCTTCGACCCAGGGGCAGCCCGTACTATCATCGGTCGAGTCGCATATCAACTCGCCGACGAGTATGGTATTCACATAGAGCCATACATGGGAGGCGGCGCTAGAGTCGCCGATGGAAGACCTGTGTCTGTCACGGGACAAATTAAGCTGCCATTTCGTATTGGAGCTGACGTAAATTGGCTGACCGCATTGATTATGCCTGAGTTGCGGCCAGATTGTCTGTTAGGCGCAGATTTTATTAGAGAATTTAATGCGATATTGCATCCTCGTGAAAACTATATTACGCTAAATGGTAGCGTCCAGAAGATTCCAGTGGAAGTCGCAATGGTGTCACTGCCGCCTGCAGTGAACCAAAGGACATCCGGACTACAGGAATTGACAGCTGAGCAACGGAGACGTCTGGATGCTGCTGTCCAATCTTCGGTTCCAGCCAATAATCCACACATTGGATGCACGCATTTGGTCAAACATGTAATTGATGTCGGTGAGGTGCGCCCTATTAAACAACGATACTATCCGGTTTCCAAGAAATTAGAAGAGGAAATGCACCGGCAAGTACTACATATGTTGGATGAGGGAATTATCGAGCCGTCTTCAAGCCCATGCGTCGATTTTGCGTCGATTATCGTAAAGTCAATGCCGTCTCCAAAACCGACGCTTACCCTCTGCCCTATATGGATTCCATTTTACGAAAATTGCAGGGCGCTCAATATATTACTACCTTGGATTCAGGGAGCGCCTATCATCAGATTAAAATGGATGAACAATCTAAACCAATCACGGCGTTCACAGTGCCAGAAAAAGGATTGTTTCAATTCAACAGAATGCCGTTTGGTTTGAGTGGAGCTCCAGCCACATTTCAAAGGTTGTTAGATTCATTAATCGGTCCCGAATTGGAACCATATGCGTTTTGTTATTTGGACGACATTATCATTGTCACGGAGTCATTTGACGACCATTTAAAATGGGTGAAGTATGTCCTAAAAAGGATCCAAGACGCAGGCTTAATTATTAATATGAAAAAGAGCGTCTTAGGAAAGGACGAAGTTCGATGTTTGGGTGTACTGGTTAATAGAGAGGGATTCAAGCCTGATCCCGAGAAGATTCGACCGATTGTAGAATACCCGGCGCCGAAAAACCTCAAACAATTAAGAAGATTTATCGGTATGGCGTCGTGGTATCAAAAATTTATGGAAAAGTTTGCGACCATTTCGGAGCCACTCACACAATTGACTCGGAAGGACCGACCTTATATTTGGGGCGAAGCTCAGCAAGAAGCGTTTGAACAAATCAAACATCTATTGTGTACGGCGCCTATATTACATAGACCGGATTTTATGAAGCCGTATACATTGGAGACAGACGCCAGCGATACTGGACTGGGTGTTGTGTTAAGTCAGGAGATCGACGGAGACGATCGTGTCTGGGCGTTCGCGAGTCGAACATTAACCCCTGCCGAACGTAACTATTCAGTAACGGGAATGGGAATGTTTGGCAGTTATTTGGGCCATCCGAAAATTTCGAGAGTACGTTGAAGGCTACCATATTACCGTAATCACAGACCATGATAGTCTTACGTGGCTTTGTAATGTACGGAATCCGAATGGAAAATTAGCGCGGTGGTCCCTAGAAATACAGGGTTATGACTACGACGTCAAACACAGAAAAGGGTCCATTCATCAAGTTCCTGATGCTTTGTCGCGAATGTTCGAGTTAGAAGAGGAAACACAAATCTCGGCCGTGCAGCTGACGGCTAGCATTCAAGATAAATAGTACGTCGATAAGTGTATCCAAATAGAAGAGGATCCCCATAAATTTCCCTTTTGGAAGCTAGTTGGAGGCCAACTCTATGTGTATCGACCGGATCCAATTGTGGATACCATGATGGACGACGAAGAGGCCTGGAAGCTGGTCGTGCCACAAGAAGATAGGCAAGCGATTTTAAAGGAAAGTCATGACGTCCCATCCGCTGGACACCTCGGCAATCGTAAAACTTATGACAAGGTTGCTCGGTATTATTACTGGCCGACAATGCGTAAAGATATTGCTAAATATGTGCGGAAGTGTTCGACATGTCAGAGGATGAAGATTCCGCCAATAGCGCCAGCCGGATTAATGGGTCGTCGACCAATTCCGGGACCATGGAAATTTATGACAGCGGATGCTATGGGACCTTTTCCCCGTAGCTCTCGAGGTCGAGAGTTTCTATTAGTATTCCAAGATGCTTTTACGCGATGAGTGGAATGTGTTCCGGTTCGTCAGGCCAATGGTCCTGCGGTAATTAAGGCGTTCAATGAACGAGTTATTTTCCGATTTGGGACGCCAGAGTTCATTCATACGGACAACGGCAAAGCTTTCCGAAATAAAAGTATAGATAAATACCTACAAGAATGCGGAATAGAACCATCGACGTTACCTCCTTATCACCCTCAGGCGAATCCCGTCGAACGAACGAATAAAACCGTCAAAGGAATGATTAAATCGTTCGTTGAAGAGAACCATCGAGCATGGGATAAATATATAGATGAGTTCGCTTTTGCTTATAATACGGCGAGCCATGACTCCACTGGTCGGAGTCCTGCAATGTTAAATTATAGACGTCAACTCGTACCTCCTGATCATTGGCGTCGACATGCAGATCAAGCGGCCAAAGAAGCTCAAGGGGAAGAAGCCTTGCAAGATTGGATAACTCGACTAGATGCATTACGGTCCCTACATGAAGAGGCTACGGAAAATATTCAAGCAGCTCAGGAACGTCAAGCTCGGTATTATGACCAGAAAAGACGAGACGTTCATTTTAATATTGGGGATGTCGTCCTGAAAAAGAATTACGTTCTTTCATCGGCAGTTCAAGGTTTCGCTGCAAAGCTGGCTCCTAATTTCATAGGACCCTATATAATTTCCGAACGATTGGAATCCAATGTATATTGATTGAAGGAGGGTTCCGGAAAAATCATTGGTACATGCCACGTCAACCAGTTGAAACCATATCATGGGAGAGACGATCCTCCACCTGAGGATCCAACGGTACGGGAAGAAGAGGCGTCTACTATGTTGGAAGAAGATGACATCGAGCATCAATCTACATTATCTGAGCCTGAACCAGAAGTGGTAGCTAGGCCTAAGTCGAATCCCATTATTGTACACGCGGACGTGCATCGAAAAGATAAGGTCGAGCGGCGACCTCGCGGTAGACCTAAGAAAGTTAGGTTAGGCGGATCGTCGGACGATACGAGTCAAGATAGGCGTGAACCACCATTAGATAGGTTGAATGGCGAAAATGTAGAGGTCTCGCCTAATTCGCCTAAGCAAGTCAATATGACAGATTATCCTAGTAAGCGTTCTCGCGGGCGGCCTAAAAAGAGTGAACGACCCCGTGTCCCCTTAACAGTCCCGACTCACAAATACGCTATTCGTAGTAGAAAATAATGCATGGATCCGTGTTAGTAGATAGTACCGTCCAGTTTAGTTGTAAGTTAATCATTGAAACATTTTGCATGAATCAGTCACCTTCATCCATACATTTTTTTTTCATCTCTCTTATTTAGATCATGGCCGAGAACCCCCCGTCCGTGGAGGAGGAGTGGATGTCCATGCGGCGGACACTAGTGGAATATTCCATCCAGCTGACCATCGACGAACTGATGAAGCAGTTACAACTGCTCAAAAGCATACCGGTATGGAGAGCCAATATCGAGGAGTTGCAAGCAGCTGGGACTCCGGACGCGAGGACGACCCCGATTACCGAGGAATCCGGATGGGAAGAACTGCAGCAAGCCCTACTGGCTACCCGCCAGAAATGCTTGGCGCTCGAGCAGGAGGAACAATATTTGTTTGGCTGCCTCGAACGCAAACAAGCTCGCTCGGAGGCGCCCCCGTCCATCCGAAAATATTCCAAATCCATCTCCAACTACCTGGAGGAGTTGGATGTCAGGAACAAATTCCGGATCCGCCGAGCCGCCAAAAAGACGGAAGAGGACCAGCGAGTACAAGCGGTAATCGACCGAGGACGCGCCGAAATTATCAAGGCAGAGGAGCTCCTCGCTAAGGTCGAAACTGAATGGGAAGAGGCGCAATCTCGATCCCATATCAGTTAGGGGGAACGCCGACGCCTCCTAAATCAATTACAGTGGGCCAAAGCAAGGATCGGTTTCGCTGAGACTGACCTGAAAATTAAGGTCAAGCGGGCTGTCGCCCCCTTAGAACGAATCAGAGATATAGTGTGTACTCTGTGGGTACCGACGCTAGGATGTTGGACGTCCCTAAATTAAGAATGGCGACCCGGCTAACAAGGGTGGCCCTACGCTTTCGTGGTCTCTATCATTTCTTTTTTTTTTTTTTTTCTTAAGCCAGACCCTAATTTTTTTTGTATTACGACGAAATAATAAATTATAATTTCTGTTTATACATCATCATAAGTTGAATTTTAATTTTCGCTTACATCTCATTTCTTTTTAACAGCCCGAGATGTCATGAAAGAATGCTGGTTAAGGTAATGGGGTAGATCCATTTTCCTCTATTCCTTCGTTACTTTCCCGATTATTTTAATTAATAATACTTCTATCTTTTCTTTTAATGAAGCCCGAGTCTGAGGAACTGGTGATCGAGCTGGTACCCTGGTCAGATAGGCAGCTTCTGGGCGGGGGGTGTAACGGAAATGCTGTTTTATCTTCGTTTCATACCCGGTTATAGGAAAAAGCATTCCGTTATTCCCCATACTCCGGCGCGCGGTTGTTCCGTATTGCGTAATAATTATACTCTAGGGAGTTTTTCAGAACTAGCGGACCGCCAAGGCGACTAGAGCCGACAACACTGTGGAGAGGCAGGTGGGTACTCGCCAATAACCGGGAAGGCAGACCTCTGCTTACGTTCTCCGTGTACGGTATCCGAGAGAGCGCCTTTTTTTTGTAATTCTCCGTTCGTTTTATTGAAATTCTCTAGTTAATTGTAAATCGCTGTCGCGACATAGTTGCCTATCGCTTTCGATTCCAATTGTGCCTGTGGACGTCCCCTAAGTGCGACGACACCAAGGTTTCCGAGACGAGCGAGAGCCCTAACGAGAGCGAAAGAGAAATATCTCTAAATTTGTGCGCCGATTACTGTAAGTACCGGCTCGGTGCCGATAACTCATGTTCCTTGGGTTACATTTTTTTTGTTCGATTACACAATTTTAATTAAAATATATTCTTAACCTATGATTGGTTTCCGTTTTTATCATTCTTCCCCATAACCTCTCCTAATCACTATTTCCAAAATTACAATCTCCCCTTTTAATTATTTATTGTGGGTTATATTTTACGACCCCTTATATTTAGGTTTAAATGCACCAGTCGTCTCTTAATTTTAACCTCCCAAAATAAAAGACAGTTGCACTTTTGTGTATAATAGTCTTATGCAGAAGAATAACAATTATAATAGTACTTCAAATTTAAGGTAATGTATTTAAAAATATTTAGTACATTTTCGGAAAACGTCCAATGAAGAAAATTTCATAAGACTCCAGTCAGAGATAGAAATATAGATAGAAATTGTATATATCTTCACAAGATAGAGGAATATTCGAAAACCCTGTATTATTTATTTTTTAATATTTTGTTTGAATTTATATTTATATACCTGCAAATCCCGAATTAATGTTAAATTTTCATTCTTCATTGAAGTGTTAATTACTTTAAACATTTTCACATATCTGTTATTAGACGAACACATACATCAAGCATTGGTCATGCGCTAGACGCGTTAGTGAGCAGACGTGTTTCATACCTGCTCTGCGAAATAACGCATATAACATTAAATTAGAAGCAGAAATAACGCAAAAGTTGGAAAAATGAATGAAAAAACAACGATTAAAGAGATAAAAGACTTAATAGTGAATTTAATCACAAAATTCGACAAGTATGAAACCACACAAACGCAAATATTATCAACGTTAAGGGGGTTCCATAGTCATTCGACAAATCACATTCGGGTTTTCCTAGATTCCTACATTACCGACTGAACAGAAAGTAGTTCTAAATTCCGGGAGAGGGCGCCTCTTGTAAATTTCATGATCGCCATACATAAGTATATGTGCATGTATGTATGTACATACGTGCTTGCGCGCTTGTATATGTGTTTACAGATGATTGAGTATCCGCGGGGCCTGCCCACTGCCCGCCCGAACCAATGCCGTCAGAAAGGAGCCGTTTTCAGCTGAAAGGAGCCGTTTTAATGCGCACCTTCCGCGCGCAGGTTGCTTCGGTAGTCGTCGGCGGTCTGAGCTTGTGGGCCCTCGGGAGGGGAGCGGAGCGAGAGGAAAATATCGGGCGCGCAAAAGTATTAAACAAATGACGGGGGATTGAACTTTATCAGATACTTCGAAAATCAAAATCATGTATACTCGTCGTAGTCGAGTGGTACAAGCGCATGGGTTGAAGCGCAGCGCGTTATTTTTTTAGTTCGATGTCGGGGATTTTTTTTTTTTTATTGTTCATTTACTCAACATTTGTAACGAAAATAATTTTTTACTTGTTTACTATTAGTTATTTTATTTACAAAAATGAATTGTGAAAATAAATTTTAAAAACATTAAACAATATGTTTTTGCAGAATGACATTTGTAAGAATCGAATTCTCTGTAATATTAAAAAAAATAAATGTACAATATCTTATTGTAATTTCCGAAATAATATACAAAAATTACAAGTCGTACATTTTTTCTAAAAAAGTTATTGTAGTTAATATACGCTTGTAATTGATTATTTTTTATATGTTTCAAATATAATGTAGACCTTCCATCTAATTCCTAATATCGGGCGGTATCTTTATTTATATATACGGCAACAGTTTATATTGCATTTACGGTAAATAGAAAGATCTTTTACAGAATACAGAGTAAACGAAAGTATCGTGGAAACAAATTTAGGAAACAAATATTTGGAATACTCGATTAATGTCATATTAAAATAAAAAGATGTTTTTTTACTTCTCCAATGAAATTGTACTAAATTACTAACTGCTTTTTTGAAATATTTCAATATTATTATACAATAATATTTTTATCCCGTTAGAAAACTTATATGATTACACTAACAGCATTCTGTAAATCAGTATATCTGTATAGTGTAAAATCTTATTTAAATTAGTTATACATTTTCACCAATATTTTTTTAAACATTTAAACCCTTTCACGACAATTTTACTTACTTTTAATTAAATTGATTTCAAGAATATGTATCATTCAGCAAGATGGTTATTCGTCATTCATTATTTACTTTGTTTTGCCTACATTATGCTATTATTTATAGCTATGGGTTTTCTTTTACGTATTAATTAATTAAATAAATATATTATACTAATAATATTGTAATACACCGATTAAGATATCGAAAATTAGTACATTATGTTTCAGATACTGATTTTCATTGACCTATTAAAAAACCACATGTTTGGCACAAGACTGGGTATATGGTCTTTTATTTATCAACAAATTGTCCAATTTCATTCCCGACTAGAAAAGGTGATAATTCGTAATAATTTGTAATAATTTTTGCAATAAATTTTCACTAAAACAATATCAAAGTTATTTTCTTATTAGAATCTTATTGTTTTTTTCTTGATCACAGCAAATCTATTGTATTTTGAAAAAAATCAGTATATAATTTATTCTGAAAATGTTCAATTGCAACAAACGTTTTATTAATTCAGAAATTTGTTAATACAACTTATTTATCAATAAACCTAAGCGTATTTTCATTTTACACTTGCTACGAATATTCTAGAATGTGCCATTCAATAATTCTTTTTACTCTGACAACCGATAGTTGTAATTATTCAATTTTATTACCACAATTTTTTGCTTTTCACAAATGCATAAAGGGATAATTAAACTGTAAAACATTGTCAGATTTGAGGTTTAATACTCTACAACATATTTAACTATCGGAAAATAGTAAAGGGGCCATATTATTGTCTTGTTTACAGTATAAATGGTTGACGCCCAAATATGCAATTTCTTCATGAATTTTGACCCTGGTAGAAAATTCATTTTTGACATGATATTTGTCACTTTTAGATGTATGGTAATGACATTGCCCATAATAAAATTCGATAAATTAAAAATAAAAGCTAAAATTTCAAGCTTAAAAAGAATGTGTATAACTTTTCGATTTCAACATTTGTAAAGAGCTAATTTTTGGCAATAAGAAATTACTTGATAATTTTAATTCGTGGAGTTTAAATAAATAAATTAAATGTAGTATCGTACTCCATGAAACCACTTTGTATATTTGAGCGTTTAGGGTTCATGTAGGTTTTTTCTCTCTGTGTATAAAATAACTTTGAAATTGACTTGAAATATAATAATAAATAATTGGAGTTACTGACTACTCAGCTTTCTTTCATCTTATACAGTGACATCTTAGATAATATATATATATATATATATATATATATATATATATATATATATATATATTATATATATATATATATATATATATATATATATATATATATATATATATATACAAGGATTTATAGAGTAATGCAAATATTTTCTTCCTAACGTGCACTCTGTGTTAAGATTTTAATATTTTTTTTAAAATGGTGTTTCTATTCAACGTAATTATCACAAATATTTTTAATGTGATACACTTTTGTATAACGACAATCAAAAATTATATCACATTAAAAATATGTATGATAACTACGTTGAATAGAATTTTATTCTTTTCAACAGATTGATTATTGTTAAATTAACTAAAAACTTAATATAACAGTCAACAAAAAAATTATTTGCACAAGCTGAATACCTATAAAGGCTGACAATACGTCGAATATGTCTATAGAAACATTGAGCTTATGTAATAATTTTTTCGTTAACTTTAATTTCATTTTTAATTCAATTTGGCAATAATGAATCTATTGAATTCATTTAATAATAATATATTAAAATCGATATTCTGATCAAGAATTAAACGAATATCGGCAACATTTCCTTTTACAAATAATCTTTCTAAAAAAGATATCTTCATTCCGGTAAAATAGTAAATCCTAATTGTATTATATTTAACATATAACATATACACTATAAATAACATATAGTTTTAATTTGTGTATTAAAGCGATGGTGTCGATCATATAAGCGTATATATATATATATATATTTCTTTCCTAACATGAATATTTGTTTTTGCCAATTTCTCAATTCCAATTTTGCCTTTACTTAAATGTTATTGAAAAATCAGTATATAACTTATTCTTAAAATTTGCAATTGCAACAAATATTTTATTAATCCAAAAATTTGTTAATACAACCTATTTATTAATAAACCTTGAGATTTTGCGAACGTTTCTTTACTATTTTGTTATAAATATAGTAAACTAAATTTATTGTATATTGTTATAAAAGGAAAAATCAGATTTAAACCATTTTTTAACGACATGATTATTACGAATTAATTATCACCTTTTCTAGTCGGGAATGAAATTGGACAATTTGTTGATAAATAAAAGACCATATACCCAGTCTTGTGCCAAACATGTGGTTTTTTAATAGGTCAATGAAAATCAGTATCTGAAACATAATGTACTAATTTTCGATATCTTAATCGGTGTATTACAATATTATTAGTATAATATATTTATTTAATTAATTAATACGTAAAAGAAAACCCATAGCTATAAATAATAGCATAATGTAGGCAAAACAAAGTAAATAATGAATGACGAATAACCATCTTGCTGAATGATACATATTCTTGAAATCAATTTAATTAAAAGTAAGTAAAATTGTCGTGAAAGGGTTTAAATGTTTAAAAAAATATTGGTGAAAATGTATAACTAATTTAAATAAGATTTTACACTATACAGATATACTGATTTACAGAATGCTGTTAGTGTAATCATATAAGTTTTCTAACGGGATAAAAATATTATTGTATAATAATATTGAAATATTTCAAAAAAGCAGTTAGTAATTTAGTACAATTTCATTGGAGAAGTAAAAAAATATCTTTTTATTTTAATATGACATTAATCGAGTATTCCAAATATTTGTTTCCTAAATTTGTTTCCACGATACTTTCGTTTACTCTGTATTCTGTAAAAGATCTTTCTATTTACCGTAAATGCAATATAAACTGTTGCCGTATATATAAATAAAGATACCGCCCGATATTAGGAATTAGATGGAAGGTCTACATTATATTTGAAACATATAAAAAATAATCAATTACAAGCGTATATTAACTACAATAACTTTTTTAGAAAAAATGTACGACTTGTAATTTTTGTATATTATTTCGGAAATTACAATAAGATATTGTACATTTATTTTTTTTAATATTACAGAGAATTCGATTCTTACAAATGTCATTCTGCAAAAACATATTGTTTAATGTTTTTAAAATTTATTTTCACAATTCATTTTTGTAAATAAAATAACTAATAGTAAACAAGTAAAAAATTATTTTCGTTACAAATGTTGAGTAAATGAACAATAAAAAAAAAAAATCCCCGACATCGAACTAAAAAAATAACGCGCTGCGCTTCAACCCATGCGCTTGTACCACTCGACTACGACGAGTATACATGATTTTGATTTTCGAAGTACCTGATAAAGTTCAATCCCCCGTCATTTGTTTAATACTTTTGCGCGCCCGATATTTTCCTCTCGCTCCGCTCCCCTCCCGAGGGCCCACAAGCTCAGACCGCCGACGACTGCCGAAGCAACCTGCGCGCGGAAGGTGGGCATTAAAAACGGCTCCTCTGACGGCACTGGTCCCAAGCGTCCATAAATCACGTGACCTGGGGGGGGGGGGGTCTGACCAGATATCACGTGGATTTTTTGGAAATTATATTATTTTTGGATTCGCCCTATTAAATTCACAGCGTATATATCCTATCGGCGGAAGACACCATAAGAGGAATATGGAAAATCGGACTTATTAATATATGTCGAATATCTTTGTAAATCGAATTTTTTCGACACAGGTTTATTTAGGAAATAGTTACTTTTAGTGTCTTAAAAACTGCGTAACGCAACAATAACATCTACATAAACGAAATTTCTCTACATTGTTGCAGGTTGAAATAATTCTTAAAAAAACATTTCCTACATATTACTTTATCGAAAAATATGTTTTTGCGAAGCTGTTCATCAAATTAGCAAAATATGCTATTCATAGCGTCAATTAGGGTCCATTCATATATTACGCAACGGATTTTTGACTGCTTCCCGCTGCCCTTCTTTCTTTGACAAGTATTAACAAAGTGCTTCGCCCTCCACCCCCCTTCCCCAAATTTTATACTCAATTTGTGTTAACTTTTCTTCCGTTCAATCAAATTGAAAATATATGAAAATCACAAATTCTACACAAACATTTGTTTTATCGAATAGGTCAACTCTCATTTATAGCAACTATATGTACGCTGCTTAAATTGAATGCTTGGAAACTTAAATTTGAATGTTTTTCATTTCAGAACGTGGAAACGAATAAGGTAATAATGTCTTTTTACTACTACACGTAGTGATTTGAAATAACCAATACAGCTTGTAATTATCTACTATCCTTTTTTCAGTGAGTACCTATATAATTTTACAATTAATAAAAGAAAAAAAAATAAAACGAAAAGGTGATAATTTCATTAATTTAAAACAGTGTAATTAATACATGTTTCTGAACGCCACTCATTCTTGAGATGAAAGAAATGCTATACAATGGCAGTAAAAAAATTAAAATTGTTTATCAAAAAGTGAATACAATTTATAAATACCATAAAAAATGAATTCATAAGAACTCATGTGAGAATCGTAAGGGAGTTCAACGTAGAGATCACCTAGAATCATCTGGGAGAGGGGGGAGGGGGCAAATATAAAAAATAGATCAAGTGACTTATGGACTATCAGACCCCACTATCAGTTTTCGCGTAGGACCAATTCTTAGCAAGATTATAAGCTGGGCTACACATATACAAGTAGCACGTGAATATATACACTATGGTGACCCTTCTTTGGGATCAGGACAAATTTTAACATGACCATCCCCGAAATCGGCTAAAAAAAAATTTTTTTTTAATATCCGAAAAATTTCAGCTTTTCAGTTTTACTTCCTACCCATCCTGTAGAGCCTTCAAAAAATAATTTTCAGTTTTTTAATTGGAATTTTTGCTGAACTTGGTCTACAAATGTATAAAGTAAGCTATCTTTCCTTGGATGATTTCCAAATCAAATGAGCCTAGTCCGATCAAAAACGATCAATTTCTCGTTCAGTTATTTCATTTCGAACTCACTTTAAAAAACGCTAAGATCCTGAACTATGTCAATTAATTTACAATATCCTTTATCCGCTACAACTCGTGATAACAAAATCTGAAGGTACTGCAACAAAGATTATCATTTTCCTCGGCTTTTTTCCTATAAAAAGTCTACTTATCGACCAAGAAAAAAAAGAGTCAACAAGTTCTCGCGATGTGAAATAGTATATTTCTTCCGACAGGGAGGACAGCAGACAAGCCTTCCTGACGTGCAAGATTGCCACCCGAGCCCAAAGCGAATTTATACGATTTCAAAAATAAGTGAAAATCATATATTTCCGAAAAATGTAAACTTTTTTCATTACTTCCCTATTGAATGACTACTTTAGAACTTCTTTAAGGGGAGGGTCCAGGCAGAAAATCATCTATATGAAGCAGTCGTTATTCTACTAATTATTTCTGTAGTAATTTTTTACGAGGAATTCAGTGGAAATTTTTTTGACCCATAAATCTCATCTCGAAAAAAAATTTGCTTTTTCGAAAAAATGCTATTACTTTTCTTAATTAATTTAAAAATTTCACAAAATTAGGATGAACATAATAACACATTCTCGAAATAATTACGTATGGATTTTTAAAAATTCTGTTTTTTGCAAAAGAAAATTGTTATGGGGGTCAAAAACATTTTTTTCATTTTTTATTCTAGCACTACCGAATTCCACGTAAAAAATTACTAAAGAAATAATTTTTATGACCCTTACATTTCAGCTCGAAAAAATATTTGTTTTTTCGGAAAAATGCTATTACATTTTTCTAAATAAATTGAAAAATCCTAAAAAATTAGGGCGAACATAAAAACACATTGTCTAAATAATTACGCATAGATTGTAAAAAATTCCATTTTTTTAGAAACGAACAATTTTTTGTTGGTCAAAAAAATTTGTTGCGATTTTGATTACATCGCCATTGAATTCCTTGTCAAATATTACGACAGAAATAATTGTATGGGAATTTTTGAACGACTGCTTCATATAGCTGATTTTGTGCCTGGACCCTCCCCTTAACGTCATAGATTGATAAATTATATAATTTTTGTATAACCCCTCCTGTCAAAAACTCGACTACATCGCTACTTTTTGTGCACTAGCGCGCAAAAGAAGAGGAAATTTTACTTTTTCGCACCATTTGCACACCACCGCGCTATAAAGTAGCGATTTTGTCTCCTTTTTTTGACATGAGGAGTTATAAAAAATCATGTATGAGCGCATACATAGGGGATCTTGACTTGTGATTGTCGCACTGGCTTCGCTCGATTCCCCTACTTAAGTGCCCTTGTTACATAAATAGCTATTACGACATCTTTCCTTCAATCTTTGATTTAATTTTTGGCGCTAAGTCGTAACAATTTAATGAAATTCAATCAATTTAACAATTCAGTGCGTTTCAAAAAGCCTTCATTTCTAGAGACTTTTCGTACAGCAATCGAATGACTTTTTCGTATGACTCTTGTTCGAGTTTTCCTATACGTCTGTGACCCCTTAGTGCTCCCTCACCCTTTCATCAGACATCGGCTGCACTTCTGAGATATATATAGCACATGTACGAAAACTCGGACTAGATTCATACGAAAGACATATATTAAATTCATACTAGCTGTTGCTGCCATCTTCGAGAATACGATAGTCATACAAAGTCCCTGCGTGTAGAGCCATTCGATTCGGAAATGCTCCAAGATAAGATATCTTACTGTATACATTTTTAGGTCAAGTTCGTCAAAAATTCCAATAAAAAAACTGAAAATTATTTTGTACTTATGTAAAAACAATGTTAATATTCGAGCCTCTACAGGGTGGGTAAGAAGTAAAACTTAAAAGCTAAAATTTTTGGGATATTTTTATCAGGACCCTAAATAAGGGTCACCCTAGTACAGTAGAACCTCACACTAGTGAAATGGCCGGGACTGCGGTTATTTTTTTCCCTCACACTAGTGAACTGACAAATTTTTGCGATTTCGCACAGATTTGTGCAGTTATTGTTATTTTTTTACATTGTGAGGTAAATAATACACATG
The DNA here is from genome assembly GCA_030407085.1 of Trichopria drosophilae. Classification (NCBI taxonomy): domain Eukaryota; kingdom Metazoa; phylum Arthropoda; class Insecta; order Hymenoptera; family Diapriidae; genus Trichopria; species Trichopria drosophilae. The sequence goes on from CM059583.1 coordinate 84,772,058, forward strand.
CAACTTTATGGTATGTATGTCTACGTACATACAGAGACGTGTAAAATGAGGAAACTGATGGTTCACTAGTGTGAGGTTAACACTAGAGAAAAGTGTTCACTAGTGCGAGAATTTCGCCAGTGACAGGTACACTAGTGTGAGGTTCTACTGTACACACATATATGGTGATCCGACAAATTTCAACAAACCAGAACGAATAAAAACAAATGTAATTACTTTGCAACGTCACGAATGACGTTATTCGTAAATAATTGTATTTCATTTTCGGACAAAATTCTTTGTATTTAAACTTCGGTATGCCAATTGAAAGAAAGGTGTATATATAGGCTTTGTAATACATATTCATAAAAATTGATGATGTAACATTTCATTAGTAGTGGGTTCCGGGTTCGCCTCTAGGCAGATTAATAAACCCTACGTAAAGTTTCAAAAACATCGATATACGTGTATACATAACACCAAAATATATAAATATCTCCAAACCGTAATACATTGATGACATATACCAAATGTTTCAAGGGCCTGGAAATAGTGTTCGCGATTTACAACATTCGGAATTTTTCAAAAATAAAAAATACGAATTAGTGTCAAACTAATTTATGTATGGAGAGCTGTCGAACTAAAAAAAATCTTCAAAATAATTGAATATTTGTTGTTATTCATTCAAGTTTGTCGTAGTGTTCAACCATGACATACGTTATATTGATAATAATATTACCTTCATCTGGATGTGAGACCTACCGAACTATTATTTTGTTGAAACACGAGGTAAGGTAAAATCCTCTATCGATAAATCTGGTAGTCCATGGGTGTAATTAAAACGACAACACTATCCAATTTGGTGCACTTTCCTTAATTACAACAGTTGTTGAGAGATTTTGGTTCTTTCAATAACCCTAAACGAGCGAAGCGTTGGCCGGGTGGGTTGCCTTCAACGAACGAGACTTCGGTTATTTCAATAACCCCTCTCGAGCGAAGCATTGGCTGGATGGGTTGCCTTCAACGAAAGAGATTTCGGTTATTTCAATAACCCTAAACGAGCGAAGCGTTGGCCGGGTGGGTTGCCTTCAACGAACGAGACTTCGGTTATTTCAATAACCCCTCTCGAGCGAAGCATTGGCTGGATGGGTTGCCTTCAACGAAAGAGATTTCGGTTATTTCAATAACCCTTCTCGAGCGAAGCGTTGGCCAGGTGGGTTGCCTTCAACGAATGAGATTTCGGTTCTTTCAATAATTCGTCTCGATCGAAGCATTGGCCGCGTGGGTTGCCTTCAACGAATGAGATTTCGGTTCTTTCGATAACCCCTCTCGAGCGAAGCATTGGTCGGGTGGGTTGCCTTCAACGAACGAGATTTCGGTTCTTTCGATAACCCCTCTCGAGCGAAGCATTGGTCGGGTGGGTTGCCTTCAACGAACGAGATTTCGGTTCTTTCAATAACCCTTCTCGAGCGAAGCGTTGGCCGGGTGGGTTGCCTTCAACGAATGAGATTTCGGTTCTTTCAATAACCCTTCTCGAGCGAAGCGTTGGCCGGGTGGGTTGCCTTCAACGAATGAGATTTCGGTTCTTTCAGTAACTCGGCTCGATCGAAGCATTGGCCGGGTGGATTGCCTTCAACGAACGAGATTTCGGTTATTTCCATAACCCCTCTCGAGCGAAGCATTGGCCTGGTGGGTTGCCTTCAACGAACGAGATTTCGGTTATTTCGATAAACCCTCTCGAACGAAGCATTGGCCGGGTGGGTTGCCTTCAACGAACGAGATTTCGGTTATTTCAATAACCCCTCTCGAACGAAGCATTGGCCGGGTGAGTTGCCTTCAACGAACGAGATTTCGGTTATTTCGATAACCCCTCTCGAGCGAAGCATTGGCTGGATGGGTTGCCTTCAACGAAAGAGATTTCGGTTATTTCAATAATTCTTCTCGAGCGAAGCGTTGGCCAGGTGGGTTGCCTTCAACGAATGAGATTTCGGTTCTTTCAATAATTCGTCTCGATCGAAGCATTGGCCGCGTGGGTTGCCTTCAACGAACGAGATTTTGGTTATTTCGATAACCCCTCTCGAGCGAAGCATTGGTCGGATGGGTTGCCTTCAACGAACGAGATTTCGGTTATTTCGATAACCCCTCTCGAGCGAAGCATTGGCCGGGTGGGTTGCCTTCAACGAATGAGATTTCGGTTCTTTCAATAACCCTTCTCGAGCGAAGCGTTGGCCGGGTGGGTTGCCTTCAACGAATGAGATTTCGGTTCTTTCAGTAACTCGTCTCGATCGAAGCATTGGCCATGTGGATTGCCTTCAACGAACGAGATTTCGGTTATTTCCATAACCCCTCTCGAGCGAAGCATTGGCCTGGTGGTTTGCCTTCAACGAACGAGATTTCGGTTATTTCGATAACCCCTCTCGAACGAAGCATTGGCCGAGTTGGTTGCCTTCAACGAACGAGATTTCGGTTATTTCGATAACCCCTCTCGAACGAAGCATTGGCCGGGTGGGTTGCCTTCAACGAATGAGATTTCGGTTCTTTCAATAATTCGTCTCGATCGAAGCATTGGCCGCGTGGGTTGCCTTCAACGAACGAGATTTCGGTTATTTCGATAACCCCTCTCGAGCCAGATCAGGTGGAATACCAGTGAGTGGAAAACTTCTCCAAGAAACGGCAAAAACTTTCAATGAACTTCTAAAGGGTCCTGCCAATTTTACAGCCAGCAATGGATATCTGGAATCATTTCAGAAAAGACATTCGATGAGAAGTTTAAAAACGCAAGGTGAAATACTGTCTGCCGATGCAACCCGCTAAACAATATTCCGTTACAGCAACATCTTTGAAACGTCGCATTATAGCCATGCGACCAAACTTGTTTCATTGCAAAAACATTTTTGGGACGTCCTTGGAACCAGAAATGTCCTGCCACATTTACGGTTTTTAAATAACGTTTCATTCGTAACGTACCTGCGACGTTTGAAAACTATACATCCAACGTTGTAAAAACGTTACATTAAACGGTCATAAATAAAAATTATAAGAAATTCGACGAATTATTTTATTCAATTCGAATTTTATTATTATTTATGTATCGTTAGATATGTTATGAAAGAATGTAGTTTTATAATTTTACTCGCAAATAAATCTATGAATCTAAGAAAAATCCATCCCGACCGAGGATCGAACCCGGGTCTACCGGTTACAACGCTGACGTCTTAACCACTACGCTACGCTCGCATACGTATTACCATGCGAACGAGAGCTCTTATACTCAATCGTAGAAGGCTTCTTGATAAATGCGGGTTTAGTTTAAACAAGATATGTTTAATTAATTTTGTCATTTCTATATTGGGAATAATAATATTTTAATATTATTTGACTATTTTGTAGTAATTTATTGTAATTTAAATAAATATTTTTAAGATATCCGTATAATATTTTTTTAAAACGAAATGGATTAATAGATAATGTTTAAAAAAATGTAAAGTTAATTGACACACGTATATTTTACAAATGCACTACTTGGAAATAAGTTATGAAATTACGCGGATATTAAAATTAACACAAGTGAACCACTTTTTAAATTATGAATTAAATTTAATACAATTTACATTAAAAATAATAAGGTGCGAGTTATTTTTCTGGACAAGTGACGGAAATTTACAAATTTTGTACATAAATATATTAAAAGCGAACGAGTTTTTTAAAATAAATACACTGTATATATAAAATGCATATTCTCTAAATATTACAAAACCCGTTTCAATTTCAAATGTGAAGTATAACAATAGTTAAATTTCACTTCATTGCAGTCTCAGCCTCAAATTACTCTATATTTTAAATTATTTTGTGTAGTAAATATTTTTTTAAACGAAATTGATTAATAGACACTGTTAAAAAAAATGTAAAGTTAATTGACACACGTATATTTTACAAATGCACTACTTGGAAATAATTTTATAATTACGCGGATATTAAAATTATCATAAGTGAACCAATTTTTAAATTATGCATTAAATTTAATACAATTTACATTAAAATAGTGGAGCAGAAGAATTCAAAACAATATTTCGAAGTTACATCGATGACTTTGTATATGATATAGACTGCATATATAATTGTGACGAGACAGGTCTCCTATGGAAAGTGCTTCCAGGAGATACACTTGTCCAAGGTGGTATTAGAAAAGCACCAGGTTGGAAGCTGGCAAAAGACCGTGTCACTCTAATGATGTGTGCTAATGCTTCTGGCACTCATAAAATTAAATTATTCATGATTGGGAAGGCGAAACGCCCACGTGCATTCGATGGTTTAAATAGGCAATCACTGCCAGTTGTGTACGCTTCACAAAAAAATTCCTGGATGGACAAAACTTTATTTCTACAGTGGTACACTGAAGTCTTTTTGCCTGAAATTGAGCAAAAACACAGAGACAGTGGAAAAAAATGTCTACTGGTGTTGGACAATGCTCCTACTCACCCACCGGAGCATGAATTAAATAAAATTAGTGACCTGTGCTCAGTGGTATATTTGCCTCCACACGTGACATCCCTAATTCAACCTATGGATCAGGGAGTTATTGAAAAATGTAAAAGGATATATAGGAAAAATCTTTTACGAGCACTTTTGATTACTGAAAATGCAAATGTACAAAATTTCATGAAGAATATGAATATTTATAAATGCTTATTATATGCATCTGATGCCTGGGACTCATTAACGCAAAATAATTTAAGAAATGCATGGCGAAAAGTGATTGCAGAAGAATCTGAAGAAATTGATAATCTCGGATCAGTTGACGACATAATTTCAATTATGCAACAAATACCCGACTACAATGCTGTGAATGCTGAACAAGCGGAAGCATGGTTGGCACATGATGACTGCGACCCTGGCTGGGAACTTCAATCACACGAACAAATTGTATTTGGAACGCTTGATGATGAAGAAGAGAATAACCTAGAGGATAATGAACCGGATGATCTGACACAACATATGGCACCTAGTAATATGGAAGCGTTAAAAGCCTTTGAAGTAGTGCAAAAATGGGCACATAGTAGATGGGACCTTAATTCAGAGCAATTAAACGTAATGAACAATGTACGAAGTATGTGTTGTGAAGTAGCATTAAGCGATTATAAAAATAATACTCCGTAAAAAAAATGTAACTCAATTTCATTTAAAACATAGGTTGTAATTATTATAGATTAAAATATGAATTACATTATTATTTTATTAGTGGTAATAAAGTTTAAACATTAAAAATGAGTCAAAAGTATTTTTTTATTATATTTGGTCAAATAAGTTTCCAGCTTTTGCAAGGATATACACTTAATTACAAATAATGCATGTGTGAACGTATGTGTGAATTTGGAAGGAGATATTTTTTATTGATTCCGTAACAATTCAACAAGACATAATTTTACAAAAAGAAGGTTTACCGGTAATCCTGATTGAATATCGCACGAAGAGGGTAACTAATGCAATTAATGCAAGTTATGTATACATTTGGAAGGAGATATTTTCTTTTATAATTATGAATTAAAATTTATAGCTTCATTTGATTTAAAATTTTATATTTTACAGTAAAAATTTGTAATGTAGAGGAGAATAAAGAAAAAGTCTATTAAGCGCATGAATCGTATTGACAAGGAACTCGTTAAAGTACTTTGCAGCATTTAAAACTGACAAACAAATTAATGATATTTCTACTCTTTATTGATCTCATAACGATTCAGCAAGACATTTGTGGCACGGTTGAGTAAATAATTAAGTTAATAAACAAATAAATATACGAATAAAAAATATTGTTGATGATTTCTGCTGTTCGGAAAAATGTGCTCTTATGATGGAGTAAGTTTTAGTCAACCATTGACTTAGTCGACTGAGCCCATAGTTGACTAAAACTTGACTGTAAGACTGACAGTCAATTATGAGTCAAGACTTACTATCAGCTGCCCGAATGTTGCTTGGGGTAAACAGTCAAGTTCTTAAAAATTCATTCAATTAATAACATTTCAACTTACTCCGTTTCACTGCATTTGACTTTGTTAATCGTAGAAGATTCATTTATAAGAGCACATTTTTCCGAACAGCAGAAATCATCAACAATATGTATAAAAATCTGTGACAACAAATCATCAATGTGATTTTTTTATTCGTATATTTATTTGTTTATTAACTTAATTAATTACTCAACCACAAATGTCTTACTGAATTGTTATGAGATCAATAACGAGTAGAAATATCATTGATTTGTTTGTCAGTTTTAAATGCTGCAAAGTACTTTAACGAGTTCCTTGTCAATACGATCCATGCGCTTAATAGACTTTTTCTTTATTCTCCTCTACATTCCAAATTTTTACTGTAAAATATAAAATTTTAAATCAAATGAAGCTATAAATTTTAATTCATAATTATAAAAGAAAATATCTCCTTCCAAATGCATACATAACCTGCATTAATTGCATCAGTTATCCTCTTCATGCGATATTCAGTCAGGATTACCGGTAAACCTTATATTTTGTATATATTTTATAACATACACTGTAAGTTCACATAATTATATATAAACATAATATGTACATATTCACTCATTTACATGGTAGGATAAACGGGATAAACACAGGTTTTTAGCGCGCACACATATGTCATACCAACTTAACATACATACATACATTGTATATATGTGAGGGCTTGTAGTGGGGAGAATAGCGGGGAAGAAAATATGCGTTTGGCCAGGAAAAAATTATGCATTTGGACAGGACTATGCATTTGGACAGTATGCATTTGGACAAGGCCTACTGTATGTAGTTCGCATAACCTTTTATGGCTCCCATTGTAATGTCGTATTCGTATTCCTGTCGAATTGTAGTGCGATATCCCACATAAACACACGCTAAATAATACCTAAAAATATTTCTGAAATATATTGTGTATTAGTATAAATGTGTGTTTTTATTTTGTAGCCCGTTGATAATGCAAGTTAAATTCTAATAAAAAAGATAATAATTAAAATAAAAAAGACAGACAATGATGCAGTTAACCTGTCAAATTATTCATTTTCAAATCCCATACTTTCCCACATTGAAAAAGTTCCCACAATTCCATTTCCTGCAAACAAATTGTGTAAATATTCCTCTCCTATCTAAATTTATATGATTAATTTAATGCAAAATGTAGGTATCGTGGAGGGTACACATGTATTGTTTTGTTTTGCAGTTTTTTAAAAAAGTATATTTAACTACATATACACAAAAAGAAATAGTTTACAGAAATACCAGTACATAAAAGTATTTCATAAGAGTATTTTTCATGGATGTAATCTTATAAAGTTATTGTGAAGCCAAATGATGCGCCTGATACAGAATGAACGCCCCATTTAAGAGTAATAGGCCATAGCAGGTTTTTATTTGATATTAATGTTTTACATATATTTCATAAAAATAACGTGCTTTCTTATGTTGACAACTTGAAAGAAAGTGATGTACAAAGTTTAAGCCTTTACGTACAATTGATTCGAAATGGCATTAGTCTTTCTGAAGTTTCAACTAGTCGATGATTTTTGCCTAAATTCGACTTTTCTAATTGAGGGACAAGGGGCAATATAAAAAATACAGGCTGATTCTACATGACAAAACAAATCAAAAAGCTACAAATGATTTTTTTTGTAAACCTAATAGATTGTGAGAAAAAAATTTATGAATTTTGACAAAAATTGACTAGTTGAAATTTCAGAACGACTAATGCCATTTCGAATCTATTGTACGTAAAGGGCAGAAATTTTGTCAAGCACTTTCGAGTTGTCAAGATAAGAAAGCAAGTTATTCTTATGAATTATATATAAAATATTAATATCAAATGGATACCTGCTATGACATTTTACTCTTAAATGAAGCATTCATTCTGAATCATGCGCATAATTTGGCTTAACAATAACTTTATAAGACAGCTGTGAAGATTATTATTATGAAATACTTTCATGTACCGATATATTAAATTTGTATTTTACTTGGGCTGAATACAAACCAGGTTCGTGGTAACCCCAAACTTCGAGTTTGTTTATATTTTTTACAATTATTATGATCGAAGAATACAGGACAGTAAGTTTGAACTGATGCTTCGTCTTTTAGATTAGCTAATTTCTGTTAAGAGCTGTCAAATATCTGATAGTACACTGTACTATCTAATGTTAATATCTAATAAAATAATGGTGTAAATATCTTATAATACAGCTTAAGAACTGTCAAATATCTAACAGTAAACCAGGTGTGCGCTGAGCCATTTCCGTGTACTATTAGATATTTGACAGTTCTTCAAACATTAGCTGGTCTAAAAGACGAAGGATCAGTTCGAACTTACTGTCCTGTATTCTTCAGTCCTAATAATTGTATAAAATATCACTCACCGAGCGTAGCGAGGTTAGAATGCCCACTTTCGGTGCATGCAGGCTGAAACTTCGCGCGTATGTGTGTGTGTGAACTTATGGCAGTCATCACCGTGCGAGGGCAGCACCGGCTATTTCTAGCACGGTTCTTATCCGAAATCTCGCGGTGACTGCCATAGCACAGATAAGAACCGTTGTTCCGAGAAATACGGCAAAATTTATTTCAGGGATTACGCTGCCATTACTGCACGGAAACGATTTCTGTAAACTCAGTAATGTTTCTGATCATCGTAGAATTACTTTCTTGGAAGCCGATTTTGCAATAACTGCCTAAAACTTCTGTATTTATCGAAAAACGATTTGAGGTGAACGAGTTTCAGCGCCATGTTGATACCGTGGCAAATCGCGGAACTGTAAAAAGTAATTAAATAAAATTAAAAAATTAATTTTTATCGTTTTTCAAAATTCTGCTTCCAAGAAAGTGAAAGTAATCGTTTCATGAGATCGCTGTTAAAATTTCAGCGAAATCGGTTGAGAAATGGCGGAAAAATCCCTGAAATAAATTTCACCTAAAAATGTCGGTAAAAATTCTACTGTAGAACCCCCTTAACACACAATAAAGAAGATATCAGTAAAGTGAAGAGTGATATAATGAATCTTAAACGTGAGAAAAGTGAACTCAAAAGTGAAGTGTCAGTGCTTAAGAAAGAAGTGTCTAATTTGAATCATATTATAAAAGCAAAAAATATCATATTTCATAATATTGAAGACAAAAGTGACATTAATAAAGATCTGTTTGATTATATTATGCAGATAATAAAAAGAAGTCTATATCGATGAAAGCAATATCGATTCAGTCAGAAGAATCGGCTATAAAGTAGCGAAAAGACCACACGGAGAAAAATTGTATCGTTATAACTCCGTGCAGTGCAGCACATTGTTCGAGTCGGTGGTACTTGATTTGCCGGAGGAAAGGGACGGCACAGCACCGGAGAAAGCTTTACAGAAAGTGTCGCAACTTTGTAAGAACACCTGTCACGTGAAAATCCGTGCAGCGGTAGTGGGGAATAGGTGGTTCTTGATTTGTCCACGGAATGGCGTGCGAAGCGCCGGTAAACCATTTACAACGTGTGTTGAAACTCTGGGCATACATATGCACTCTCTTTTGCTTGGAGCTGCACGGCAAAAGTCTGTGCACTGGTTGACTGCATGCTTCTTCTTCTTCTTCTTCTTTGTTGTGTGGCTTTACGAATGGCGCACTAGCGCCACTACTCCCCACGACTTTGAATCTGTTGATTCGTAAGGCTGCTATAAAGTTAGTGTTTTTCTATATATGTCGTATCTTCTATAGTTTTGTTTTTGGTATTATACATATATGTATATACAGTTAAGTTTACCAGGTTATGTTCCATTATCTTGGTTATTTTAGCTTATACCATTTATTTGGCATCTTTGTCAAAGTTTGTTGATATTAAGACTAGTATGTCATATATACAAATAAATAAAATTTTTCCTCTAAGTTAAATCAGTCGAATTCCTCATTATTTCAATAATATTGCCTAGTTCTTTAAATATGTCATTATTGTTCAAAGATAGGATGCCTTGCAATGAGTAAGGTAAAGGTATATTATTTTGTTCTAGAATATCCAGAAGAGGTAATCTAGTTACGGAAAATTGTGTGCAATTAAAAATCATATGATCCGCAGTACCTATTTCATTGTCAAATTTGCAATAGGGAGAATCGATAACTTTCAATCTGTGTAGATGTGTCGGAAATTCCCAGTGTCCTGATTTTAGTCGATTGATTGTATTTATTAGATTCCGACTTAGTTGGCAATTACGGAACCAAGGATGTCTGTATTGTACGAAATTTTCTGAAAGCAGATAGTATTTGCCTTTATTTTCAAATTCTTTAGTTAGAAAGGTTTGAGTATCGTCTTTGAATTTGTTTTCTTTCGGGTGATAGATTTTGGTCCAATGAGCTTTGAATTTAATTTTGTTATTTATTGTTTGACTAAGGGCCAATTTGGCTGCTTGATCAGCTATTTCGTTACCATATATTTTGGAATGGGCAGGGCACCAGTAAAAAGATATTTCAATTTCCATTAAGCTTAATTTTAAATGTATGTCATAAAATACCTTATGAACGTTTTTATTTTTGTAAAGTGGATTAGCTAATTTCGTTAATACTTCTGTGGAATCGGATATAACTATTACTTTTTTCAAATTATTATCTTGGATCTATTTTAATGACCACCACACTGCAATAGCCTCAGACTCGGTAATATCTAAATCGCTATTTATTCGGTGTTTGTCTACAAGATCTTGGTTTTCATGGTAAATAGCAATTGCGTTTGCAGATTCCTGTGATTTTAAGTATTTAGAAGCATCTGTATATATAAAATGGTGATCTTTATATTTATTTTTCAATTTGGATGTAAACAATTTATGAGGAGAATTTTGAGTTTTGGCTATTTTTCCTAAATCTAAATTTATTTTGCATGAATGAAATGATGTTGGAATAGGATAATCTATTGGTAAAGGAAATTGAGAGCGTTCTATTTTATTGAAGTTGTGTTTGGTGCTTTTATATGTTTCATAAATTTCTGGACATACATTTTTATTTTTACTACTTTTGTAATTTTTGTATTCATATAATAGCTGTAATTTATTGATCATTGATGAACTTTTGAGTTGGGCTTTAGATATAATGTATTTGTAGTTGGCTTTTTTTATTGCGATGTCTATAGGAGTTATGTCAGATAATTTGTAGACTACGGCCAAAGGTGTGGACCTCATTAGCCCCAAACATGTTCTCAGCACAGCAGTTTGTATAGTTTTTAATTTATTTTTAACTGATTTTGCAGAATTAGAATAACAGGTGTGTCCCCAAAGTAGGATGGGTTGGCAGAATCCTTTGTATACATTTAATATATGATTTGGGTGGACACCCCAACGAACTGTACAAATTGATTTGATTATATTATGAGCAATTCTTGCTTTTCTACAGATCTCATCTACATGTTTATTCCACTTCATTTTATTATCAAAAATAACTCCTAGAAATTTTATAGAATTGGCGTTTTTTATTTTGTGATTTTCTAATGTGATTTCGGTATCTTGCAAATTAATCCTTTTTCTAGTGAATACTATAAAGTTAGTTTTGTGTGTTGCAATAGATAGTCCTCTACCCCTTAGCCAGATTTTCAAACTATCGAAGGCTTGTTCGAGTTCGCATATGCATGTCTTCAAGGAAAAATGAGACACATATATAGCGCAATCGTCGGCGAATTGGAGGTTTCTTGCCATTTTACCAATGTGGTTTTGTAAATTCCTTACGTAGATATTAAATAAAATGGGGCTTAAAACCGATCCCTGTGGAAGGCCTTTATAAGTCTGGAATTCCTCTAATATATAATATGTCGTAATGAACATATTTGCATTTGCATGGATTCATAATTAATATGCATTCAAATGAATTCAAGTTCTTTTTTGTACATATTATTTTTAGATATAATGAATTCATAAGCATTAAAAATTTTATGGAAATTTATTTTTCTATTCATATGGATTCGACAGGGACAGAAAATGGATTCAAACGTAGGAAATGAATGCATTTGAATCTTTTTTGAATGCATTTTCGATTACTGGGTAGATGTAGAATCTAAGATCTTGTATACTTGATAAAACATTGGTCAAAACAAGATTTTATATATAAAATCTTATAGAAGTTGTCAAAGTTTAATTGAAGGAAGGTTTTGGATGTGAAACTATTGATTGTAAAAGGCATGTTGAAAGAAGGTATTAGATCTTAAAACTTTTATTGGTGGTAGAAGTCTTGTCGAAAGAAGGTTTTAGAACCAAAATATTTCATCGGTGTTAAAATTTTGTTCGAAACAAAGTTTTCGACCTTAAATCATTTATCGCTGGTACAATTCTCTACGAAAGAAGGTTTCGGATCTCATATTGTCTATCGAGCTTAAAAATCTTGTCGAAACTAGATGTGGAATCTAAGATCTCGTATACATGGTAAAACATTGGTCAAAACAAGATTTTATATATAAAATCTTGTAGAAATTGTCAATATTTAATCGAAGGAAAGTTTGGATGTGAAACTATTGATTGTAAAAGGCAGTTGAAAGAAGGTATTAGATCTTAAATCTTTTATTGGTGGTAGAAGTCTTGTCGAAAGGTTTTAGAACCAAATATGTCATCGGTGTTAAAATTTTGTTGTAAACAAAGTTTTTGACCTTAAATCTTGTATCGCTGGTACAATTCTCCACAAAAGAAGGTTTCGGATCTGAAATTGCCTGTTGGTCTTAAAAGTCTTCTCGCAACTAGATTTTGAATCTAAGATCTTGCATATATGGTAAAACATGTGTCGAAGGAAGACTTTAGATAAAAAATATACAAGTTGTCAAAATCTATTACAAAAAATTATTTGCAAAATTTCATTAGAAAATATTTTGAAAAAATTTTGTAGAAAAACTGTATCCCAATTATCAAAGTCAAATAGCGAATTTAAAAATGAAAGAATGAACTAAACACTACACATTGTAATGCATTTCTGATTACAGAAATTTATAAGTTACCCAGATAGCAACGCGTGAGTCTCACGCGAGGCTCATATATGAGATCTTATTTGGGAGTGGAGTACGTATATGACTTCACATGAGAGTTCACGTGAGAGCTTAACGCTTGGCGCATGCGCGAAAAGTCTCCAGTTACAGTCATAACTGAGTTTTTCATGATCCCACATTTCCCAGCAAAATAAAAGCCCCGACGTAGAAAAATGATACAACAGTCTTTATATATTTAATAAATTTATATATATATAATTGTACCAAGCGGTCGTCATTTGCAATATAATATATATTACACACAATTTCTTAAAAAAAAACTACAAGGGAAAGTCCGCATGTTCAAAAGCTATACGGCTCTCCTGATTGGCCCATTCCGAAGGTACTGTACACTGTACTCCGTAGGGTGCATGACATGTGGTGCGGGCGCGGGTATGCAGAAAGAATCTAGGAATCAGTGGAATCAGTAGTGTGAAAAAAATTTTGTTATAATATTATTTCATATTTTGAAAAGCGAAGTGAAGAGAAGTGCACAAGAAGGCGCAGAAACGCATCTGTCATCAGTACATAGGAGTGACATTGTAAGTACAATACTTATTTTGAAAACATTGACACATCAATTTTGTAGGTTATGTTCAGAGTTAATTTTGTACATAATTTCAGATTGTGCATGTTTCAGTATTTAAAAGTTCATTTTTTAAATAATATGAAATAATTTAATTTAAATAATATTAAATAATATTGTTTTAAATAAATTCAAGCCGATTCAATTTTAAATAAATTTCTTTTCTCGTTCTTGTTTTCGCGATAAAGTTGAAGAAATGGTACGGAAAAGATTTTCTGAGCTTTCTTCTCGACATAAACGTAGAAGACTTGCAGAGATCAATAATATGCAAGCAGGATCCTCACATAATAATGATGGGAATCCAGAATCGCAGGAGGAAAGAAATGAAATTCAGAATTTACCTCCAATTATTCCGGATGAAACTGAAAACATTCCATCACTATACGAAAGGAATGATAATGATGAAAATAGTATTAATGATCAGAATGACGAATATATTGACAGTAGTGACGATGTTGGCAATCTTAGTATTAGTAGCGATAACGATAATGGTAGTGATAATAATGATGAAAATGATAATGAAAATTTAAATATAATTCGAGATGAGGCAGTGGAAAATGAATGGAACGATAGAAGTGTTCCCCAGAACCGTGAAGAACAATGCAAAGCAGCATTAAGAAAATTACTTTTAAAAATAAATTTAAAACATCAGCATGCAAATGAATTGCTGAAGACATTAAAGAACGATCATTCAATTTGTCATTTTTACCTAACGACTGTCGCAGTTTGTTAAGAACACCTACAGTCAATGTAAGCACGTTAGTTGAAAATATTGATGGAGGGGAATACATTCACATAGGTTTTGAGCAAACTATTATTCGTAAATTACATAAACTTGAAGAAATAGATCTTCCACCAACAATTATAATCGATTTTAGTACAGATGGTGCAAAACTTAACAATGGAATCGTTCAGTTTTGGCCAATTCAATGTAGAATTTTGAATATTTCAGACAAAAATCCCATGATTATTGGTGTATTTAAAGGCGATAAAAAACCGAAGAATGCATTTCAATTTTTTGAAAAATTTGTTTCCGAGATTATTGACATACGAGAAAGAGGTGGATTACTGATACGTAATCGCTTGATACCTTTACAAATTAGATGTTTCATCGCTGATGCTCCTGCAAGGGCTTTTGCGTTGAATCATCAAGGTCACATGTCATCATATGCATGTTCTAAATGCAAAGTACAGGGACGTCGTTGCACAAAACAAAAGTTTAGAAACACAATGGTAGTTTGCAAAACTACGAATACCTTAAGAACAGATGACGAATATAAAGCTGTTACGGATCAAAATCACCAAAAAGGAGAAAGTCCGCTAGCTCCACTAATAGGTCTCGTTTCACAAGTACCGTTCGAGGGCATGCATTTAATATACTTGGGCAATGTGAAAAAAGTACTATCTGCTCACATTAACGGAATGTTTGGTTGCAAAAAATTGAATAATGAACAACTGAGAATATTAGATGAAAGAATGAAAATATTAAAATTACATTGTCCATCTGAATTTAATAGTCGACTAAATCCATTGACCATGTTAAGCAACTTTAAAGCGACTGAATATAGACAATTTGTACTATACACTGCTCCATCCATTTTACATAGTATTTTGCCCACAAGGTTCTATGAACATTTTTTATTATTGCACTGTGTGACACGTTTCCTCAATTTTGAACATTTAGATGCAAATGAATTACTATATTGTCAGTCTGCATTGGAAACGTATGTTATAATGTGCTATGAATTGTATGGTGAGCAGTTTATGTCATATCACGTGCATGGATTGTTACATATAGTTGCAGACGTAGAAAGTTTAGACTCGTTCAGTGCGTTCCCATATAAGAATAATATGCCTGAATTCAGAAAGTATGTGAGAAAGCCACATCATCCCCTGCAGCAATATTATAAAAGAATTTGTGAACGCAATAACATAAATGAAGAACATACGGATGATACATACATTGTACTCGGCAAAAATCATTCTACAGGTCCATGTCCTCCTGAATTTGGAACACTTAATATTAGACAATATAGAAAAATGAAAATTGGAATAAATATATTTTCAACTTCTGTTAATGACAATTTGCTGTATTCTTCGTAATTCCGAAATTTGTGTTGTTCAAAATATATTTAAAAATGAAGAAGACATATATTTCGTTGTTAAAAAATTCCTTTCATCAGATTCTTTTTATGACATGGGTTGTACCTCTGATCATGTTGGTGTATACTGGTGCAGAAATTTATCTGATCAACTCCAAACTATCAATTTTAACGATGTTAAAAATAAATGTTACAAAATGCCCAAATGGAGTAACATTGCAGGTGAAACCGAAAATATAGTCGAAAATGAGTTTATATGCACTGTTCTTTTATCACAGTTACAAACACCAACAATTTAATTGTTGAAAAAATAAAATTGCATACTATTACATCCACAGTTACCGTTACACATATAGTACTGAAAAGTTCACATGACTCATATATGTTGAAATAAATATATGTCTACATACACATAATTTAATTTTATCAAACCCTGTATGGTTGGGAGGTTGGGGGAGGGTGAGGATGGGACACGGTGTGCATTTACCTCCTCGTGGTGTGTCCTGGATAACTTTGTAATTAATCAAAGTGAACAAAGAAATGCATTTTTTTCTTTCTGTTTGTTATATAACTTTTTAATTTTACCTCTTTGCTGTATTCTGTATTCTATTTCATTTGACAGCGCCATGGAAAGAGGACGAAAATCAAGCAGTGGTCGGCGTATATTCACGCCAAAACACTTGCTTCCAACATCATCAGACGAAGAACCACCCAAAAAAGAGTGGCCATTGAAGAGATTAATTTACAATCTCGAAAAGAGCAATTGCGAGCAATTCTACAAACTTTGAAGAGCTCCGCATGAAATGAACAATGCACAAAGGCACCATCTTCAATTGCGTAAGTTCATTTATTGTAATTGACACTTATAATAATTGTAGCACATAATAACAAAATGTACACAATTTTACAAGCCAACAAATAATGGGCTATTTTCTTCGTTTTCATTCATTCTGCATCTTTTTTAGATTTTCAAAGAAGAAAGATACATCATTTGGTCACAAACTAATCGTAACCCAAAGTGATAATTGTGGAGTGGAAGAATGTATTTCGATTGATAAAGAAAATCAAAATGCGTCTCCAAATCACTTGCCTAGTGAGCGACAAAGCCAAATTTTGTAAGTTACTTGCAATATACGGATACTGTAATTTTAATTAAGCTCCATTACATTGATTTTTCAATTACGCAGTTAAATTTAATTATTAAAATAGGACTGACATCTTTATTAACATAACTAATCAGATGAAAGTTTAAGGGGCCTCGATACGAAATTGAAATGTCAGGTTAAATGTTGGAGACTTATATATATCCTTCATATGATAGCGATGTTACTCGAAATTCTGGCTCCATGATAGCTATGTCGTGCGTCTCACGAAGTTGTACAAAATATTCCATCGGAGTCGGTGGAAAATTGAAAGCGTACGATCTGAAATAAAAACTGACCAAAAGGCCGAAAACCATAGGAGGTATTTAAATTTCGTATCAACGCCCCGTAACCTTATAAGCACAATTGAAAGTTTTTAATTAACTGAACTTGAAATGTAAGAATTACCAAAATAACTTAAAGTTCATTAGCTTCTGTAATTTAATTTTTTACTCTGTACGAGAGCAGTCTATATATTCTGCATTGATTGGTGCTTATATCAATTTCTTATTTTAGGAGAAATCATGAGTGCCTATCACCATTTGAAGAAGATATAATCATTCAACGATTAGATGCATTTGATGATAAGTTGACGTAAGTCATAAGAACGTAATAAATAAAATTGTATAATAGTTTATGCTCTTCATAAATAATTGCAAAATGATGTATGTTATCGACAGGAAGTTAACAAATCTTGTTACGGCGCAGCACGAGGAAAGGATGCTTCAAAACAAAGAGTCAATAGAGAAAAACACACAGCTCTCTCTATTATTAGATACTATGTCAACGAAATTGGAGGAACTAAAAAAATATCACAAAAGATCAGACGTAAATGAAAGTTTCCATCAACACCTCGAAGATTTTCCTGTAAAAAGTCGTGAAGAATTTGACATATTAGAAACTAATGAAACTAAAAGACATGAATTGGTTGAATATTATTTTTTGTGTTGCATTTATGAAGCAGACATATATAATATATTGTATTAATGCATTGTGCTCATTTGTTTCAGTTCGATCACTTAAAAAAAATTGGTGCTTCGAAATTAAGGCACTTCATAAAAATGGCCTTGAAGGAAATATTTTGCGACCAATTTGTCAATAAACATATTACTTGGAATTAGGGTGACCAACTCTATCTCTGGTGCGACCCGGAGATTTCCCGAGGCGGGGGGAGGGCGATCCGCCATTTTTTCTTCATTCTTTTCTTCACATTATTAATTATTATCGCAGATCATTCATTAAAAAATGAAGTTTTTACGTATAACATCAGGAGGTCAAATATGTATATTAGCTGATTACAGGTTACAGACATTTTTACAAAAGAAAAAGCTCTATATTTAAATAATTTAAACATTTATTATCACATTATTTACATTAAAACGTATATCATATTAATTTTATAACATTATCCAATTTCTTCGATTAGATCTATATTTTTTATCATTTCGTATATTATTTTTGCGTAACAAAATTTCGGAACATTTAAATATAACATTTTTAATAATATAATTCAACTCATTATTTTTTAAAATTATATTTTTTTTTGCTTCGTGCACACTCTAATAATTTTTGTTGTTCAGGGCATTTTAAATAATTATAAAAAGAGTCGCAATCCATGTCGTAATTTATTCGGATCTGGAGTTCTGCCGCAACTAATTTTAATTTTAACTGATTTCTATCATCTCTCCATACTGACTCCATTATGGAAAAAATCCTTTCGACGAATGCATTGCTGACTGGAATGCTTAACACCTTACAAACTATTCGCTTAATATTATTTAAATTGTCAATAGTCTTAAAAATTGCAACCCACATTTCTGCAACGCTACAATCTTTGGATCGCAAATCAGATAACGTTTTCTTGACGACTACAATTTCATCATAGACCCGGTCTTCATTAATTTCTAGCTTCATTATTTTTGAAGCTTCTACGACATCATCGTAGTTTATGTCATTCTTTTTTATATTAAAACATCTTAGGTATTTGAATGGGCTATTTTCGAAATCGTAATGCTTTTCTAAATAATCCAGACATCTTCGATAAACATTGCTGGCGTTTTCAACGAACTGCTTTTGCTTGTTCTTAGTAAAATTTTTCAAACTTCGTGCAACCTGGCTACCAAAAAAGTTATCCACTAGGCGATTTTCAATTTTATTTTTTAAATTTATCATGACATCATGGAGTTTGGTTGATGATGTTTCTTTCTTTTCCAAAATTAATATTGATTCACACATGATATTTAAAAAGTGTGAAACAAAGTATAAATACAGTTCTGGCATAGTAGGTGCTGTCATGTCATCTTCCAATTCATTTTCCTGGCTTTTAATGAAATTCCACATGAATAGATAGCAATTGTTCTCTCCTTGATTTATAAAATACAATTTTATAGCAGGCCATGAAGACAAAACTCTGTCTACTGCTTTGGATAAACTTAACCATCTCGTAGGAACATTTTTTATCATCTGTGCGAATTCCATGTTAAAGAATTCATAACAAGATTTTAATTCTCTTACCGAACTTGTACTTACTGAAAATTCTGAATATATTTTGTGTATCAATGTTTCAACGTCGTACGGCAGTTTTTTGCAAGCATGTTTCGCGGCATTGTGAAATACATGACAATTACAGTTCGCTTTCAATAAAGATCCAGATAAATCGCCCAGTTTTTTGTATACTGAATTGTGTTCTCCATAATTGACATTGGCATTATCAGCGGAATAAGATGAAATATTCTCAATGGGTAATTCATTCTGGTTAAGACAAGATACAATTTTATTTGCTATAGCTTCTGAAGTTTCGTAATCATCGGTATAAAAATCTAAAAGTTTATTTTTAACGCCACTGTGTGGTACAAAATACGTAAGAACGAGTGGAAAAAGTTTTACATTTCCTCTGTTTGAAGCATCAGATGATACAGAAAAAAAATTGCATTCTTCGCCTAGTAATTTAATTTCATTTAATACCATCTGTACTGATGAAGGGCCCAGCACGTTTTCCACTAAACTCGAGGCTTTAGTCCGACCGCAATGAATCTTTTTTGAAAGTACCGAATCTTGAAAGATTAGACAATTTAATTTAATTCCACAATCAGTACTTCTATAACTGTGTTGATGCCGTACTGAATGATATACTGATGTTAATTCTGCTATTGTTACTTTCATTTCTTCTTGAGTGTCTTTTTTAACAAAGAATGTCGATATCTGCTGGTTATGTGTTTTTGCACTTATTAGTTGACAATGTTTTTTACTTTGTGCATGAGTTTTCACAGCTTTTTCTCCATCGTGCTTGATAACGAATGAAATCCCACATATTTTGCATTTTCCAGTAAATTCGTTTTCTTTTAAAAGCCAATTTTGATATTCCATTTTTTTAAGCCAATCTTCGTTAAATGAAGCGAAATAATATTTCTTCTTTTTTGGATTCGTACAACTCTCTTCGTCTTTATCGGACATGATTATCCTAAAAACAGTTATACGTTAGACTATTACGTACAAGGTTTACATACGCAATTACAGAATTTGTATATTTCAAAATCAAATTTCGACTCATTGCTAAAATTCGATTTCGCCCGGCGCGGCGCCGGAGGCGGCGTCTCTCCTCGACGCACGAATTTTACGCCCTTATTCGTGTAAAAAAAATCGTATGTAATTCGGTCATAAAATGCCAATTTTACATACTCTCCTGTGTAGTAACATGTGCTAAAACGCAATTTACACTCATATTATGTAACATACTATTCCAGAAACAAATTTATATATATTCTGAATAACAGTAATCATAACCTACCTTCCTCAACACAATTTTTGGGAAAATTTTCTTTTCATGCACTTCTGCACATAACACAAAGTACAATTTTAGTAATTTCGTGTTTCGATCTTAAACAAGCATTACATGCACGATTTAAAAATACACCTTTAACAATTCTCCGACTCCAACCATTACAACCCAATTCATAGAATATTTGGGAAGTTGCACCGTTTCTTCACCGGCCAACAAGAACCCATTGTAAAACGTGCACTTGCGCAGTGCGAAAGTGTACCGCGCAGGTGCGTATTTAACATGGGCTCTTATGAGCCAGTGCAGAAACGGTGGAGCTTCCTGAATGCTATCAAGTTCTGGTTCTGATGTTCCACTGTTCCAGTGTTCCCAAGAGTCAAATATGTACATAGATATAGAGTTCCACTAGTAAGTTACTAGAAGGACTCTAGATAGATAGATAGATATTGCCTCTAGGACTCTAGACAGATATTGCCTGCAGCCCCTGCAGCACCGTCGTTTGGCATCTTATGATAAGGAGTGAGTTACTTTAAAAAAAAAAGTTTCCTTATGACCCGATATATTTGACCCGAAGAAACCTCAGCCCAACCCGGAGCCCGGAGAATCCTGGTTCAACCCGAAGTCTTCGGGTCAAAACGACGCAGTTGGTCACCCTACTTGGAATGGCTGTCAGAACACCATAAATTTTGGGAATTCCTTCACAGCTAACGTTATATTTTGTATGTATTTATATTCTATTTTAAATATAATTGCGAACAGTATTTACAGAGAGAATTAAAAAATATTCAATTTCTGTAAAGGTGCTGCCATAGAATGTTCATTTTTTAAAGGACCCGAAACAAAAGAAGAATTTAAAAATGAAGTGATCGACATATTAAGGGTTACCAAGCAAAGAGCTAAAAACCAAATAAAACGGCTGTGTCCACAAAAGAATCCAGACGATCCAGAAATATTGAAAAAAATTAAAGATGTACAGGATTTATTGGATGAACTAGAAGATTCTGAATAAAAGTTATCGGTAAGTTCTGAAGCTTGGTTGGCATGGTAATTCAAAGTTATATATACATAACTTTCGTCATTTAATATAAAGGTCATGAACTTCCAATTACTAATTAACAATTAATTCTTATAGGAACTGGCTAAAAATGGACAAAACAAATGTCTTCCCATAACCTTGACTGGCAGAATATTTCGATTTTTGGTGCAAGGAAATAAAATCAACAAACTTACCAAAACCTTGATTGGCCAAGAAACAGATCGACGTTGGGTCTATGAAGGTACATCAACGATTCTATAAATTTTACAATTATGGCAAGATATGAGACAAATGCGAGTTAGATCATGCAGTTTTACACTGTGTACTAAACGCATATGTATACGACAGTGCAAAGCGAATGCCCCAAAGATGCACCAATGCACTCTGTAAAAAATGTCAACCGCTCTCGTCTGTTTCGCTGGTTTCGCTTTAAGGGATCGATTCCACGGGGTACGTTTTTACGTTTATGCTTATACATAAATTTACGTTTAGCAAAATTCGATATAATATAGAATCTCGAAAATGTCATGCTGTGTCTCAGATATTAACCAATCAGAACAATTGTTTAGGTACGTGTGAGATTTCTATTTCGACCTCGATACTTTAAAGATCCTCGATTATATCGAATTTTGCTAAACGTAGACGTAAGCGTAAACGTAAAAGAGCACCCCGTGAGAAAGACCCCTACTGCCTTATACAGTCCCCCCCTCTAATTATCTCCCTCCGCAATTGTCTCCCTGTAATTTGCCCTTCGAAAGATTCTATAATTGGCCAAGATGACGGTGTCAGGCTTCCTCCACCGACTTCACCGGCTTCACCCTAAGAAAACACACTCACACACACGTGTGTGCGCATGCGCTGCCTCTGGTTTCATGGGTTTCACACATGCACACATACATACATAAATTGTGAAAAGAAGGGGAAGTAGGAGAGATAAAGGCAAGCGGACAATCATAGAGCTGTGAGGGGAAGTTCGGTCCCGCCTTATGGACAATTAGAGGGGGAGGACTGTATGTTCAAATGTAGTTTATTGAAATAATTACAAAAAAATTGCGTAGCAAACATAAAGTGTAAACAGATATCTAAATGCCGGTGTAGCAATGCAAACTTGACATTGGTCTGTATACTTTCGTTACTTGCATAATATGTCAACATCCATGATCGAACTTTTTTCTTATCATGCATTTAAAAAATTAGAAAAGATAATTTTCAAATCAAAGTTTGCATTGTGCTCTGAACAATTTAATGGAAGATTAATACATATTGACGCAGTTAGTACAAATTTAATCTGCCCAAAAAAAGTTTACGTTGGGCAAATTATAAAAGTTTTACTTTATATAAAAGTGAAACAATTAAAATGTGTATTTTTGTAGGAAGACAAGCAGCCAGGAGCAGCAACCAACTTATTTCCTCAGCGGAGGAAGGGCCAACAAAAAAATAATTTTATGTTTATGTTTCAATGATTTATTATTATTGATTAATATAATAATATATATTACACAAATTTCAACAATATATTGTTATTTCAATAATATATGTTATACAAATGCCAACGTTCTAAATAAAGTTATATTTTAAATTTCACACTATATATATATATATATATATATATATATATATATATATATATATATATATATATATATATATATATATATATATATAATATATTATATATATAATATATTTGACTCAACCAATAAAAATATTCCTATTGCGTATGTCCGTATTCCCTTGAATGTAAAAACTGATTTTAAAATTGCAGCGCATTTAAAACTAACCTATCAAAACCAACCTTATTGCGCAAGCGCGTGCTTCATTAAAAGAAAAATCTCATTTATGAGTGACAATCGTTGTTCGGTGTGAGGACATAAACAGCAGTCATATGGAGACTCATAAATGAGTGCAACTCTCATTTATGAGTGCATATAGCGTGGCGATATGAGACTCACGTTGCTATCTGGGTAAGGTGACATACGAAGGGCTTAAAAATGTGATTACTATAATACCTTACTATAAATCAATGTTGAAGAAAATGTACTTATAACAGTTCGTAACAAAAATATGTAAAAACTTATTTCATAGAAAAATATCAGTCAAACAATTCATTATTAGGGACTAAAATGTTAAATTACATCATTACGTAAGGACATTTTCAGATATTAAATCTTTCGACTGAGAAATAGTAGAAATAAAAATGTTTATTCAAAACAAAAATGCAGGAAGTCTTTCTTTGCACAAATTGATCAGCAACTTAGAAATCGTACAATTAAAAACATTTAGTTGAAACAACAATGCTGAAAACTTCCTTCGCATAAAGTGACCAATAACTGAGAAACCGTAAAATAAAAGTATTTATTTGAAACAAAAATGCTGGAAAACTTTCTTTGCATTATACTATTTAATTTTAACGCCACTGTTGTAATATACGTAAAATGTCACATTTTTAAATTAACATTTTTTAAATTAAAATCAACCTGCACGACTGCATCATCCTCAACATTTTATTACAATTTACTTCAAGGATTTCAATGTATTCCTTCAGTAAACAGAACATTTTATTACGAATAATAATTTTATCATAAAATAACTTTAAAAATGTAAAATATTAATAAAATAAACTTTATAACAAACCCATTTCATAAGGTGACATATATGTATGCTACTGTGACGTAGAGGTTTAATTTATTGTTGGCAGAGCATTACACACATGAATTAAAGTTTAAAGTAATATGCACAGCCAAAAAAGACATCGATTGTTAGGTGATTTTTCTGATTCTTTGGTAAAAAAAAATTAAGAACAGTAATTTTCATGTTTACTAATATCTGTCGTTTATAATTTTACTAAAACACAATTTTTTCGGAATATCCAATTTAATATTTTGAATTTTTAAATCGTCTGGCGGCGACTTGTTACGACTTGAAGGTCGGTATACGTGTACATACATGGATTGGTTCGGTTCGATACACTTATATAAGTATTTTTTCATATGTCTTTTGGAACACGCTACTTCCGGTACTTGAGCCGCTCAGCTAAGCTTCGGCTTGAGCCGCGACTATTACTTCGGACCTTAGAATCAAAGTTCTTCGACAACTATGAAAATATTAAGAAACGACACGGAATTGTAATAACAAATGACTTAACAAAAACCGAGAGAGAAAATTACAAAAAACTCAAGAGTATAAAAGAAGAACTCGGAACTCTAGGCATAGAATCCAGAATACGAAGATCGAAATTACAAGTTGAGAATCATTACTATGACCTCAAGCAAGCGCATGAATATTTGAAGCAAGCAAAAAATGGTTTGGAAAGTGCAACCACACAGTCGTTAATCAGTTAGCAAAAAGAACATCTGATAGAGGCAGAACAAATGGAGGTATCTTAATTACGTTTAATAATAAAATGTACAAAGCAGTTGAAATAATTAGTGTAAACGAAAGTTATATATTTATTAAAATCAAAACAAAGGATTTCACGATTATTCTCGGAGTTGTGTATATTAATCAAACAAAAGACATTAAGATTGTTTTTCAAGAAATAGAAGATTTACTGATCATGATCAACGATAACTATCAAGACGTAAACATCATAATCAGCGGGGACTTTAATTCAAGAGTAGCAGAGAAAGGGAATATTGAAGCAGACCAACTAAAAATGTCAGGATTTTTTACGACTATGAGAAATAGCTGTGATACAGTAATAAACCAAAGAGGAAAGGACCTACTGAATTTTTTGGGAATAAAACGAAATGTATATAGTTAACGGCCGCTTCCCAAGTGATGGAGCAGCCCAGTACACGTTTGTCAATACGCAAGGAAAATCCGTCATCGACTTAGTCATGTGTAATGCCGTAGCCTTGTATAATATTTCGGATTTTAGGGTAATGAATGAATTAACTACGTCAAATCATTTTCCAGTATTGCTAAATGAAGGGTTTTTCCCGGCCTTCGAGGACAAAGAAAAGTACCACCTTAGTTCGAACAAACTTTAATTTGAAAATAGCAATCGCGTCTCGTATACAATTAGATTTTAGTTAATGTTGGTTAAAAGACAACAAAAGTAGCGCGACCCAATCTGGTGAACGGCTGTAGCTGGACTGGCTGGTCGGCACAAGCGCGGCACAGGTGGAAGTATACATGGTGTGCTCAGTAGTTTCGCCTTCTCTCTCTAAAATCGTTTCTCGCTCCCACGAGTCGCCGAGAAACTTAGGGAATGTTGCCAACTGCGGAGAAACAAAATGTTATGCTTTTATGTTGGCTATATCAATCAGGGCATTGGGTGTCGCGACACACGTGAGACATGCATCAGCCAGTTGAAACGTTAACGGAAAAATCGTGGCATTTTTAAAATGACATCGCGCTTATCAATCTAACTTTTCTTGTTAAATATTAATAAATTATTGTTCAACAACATTCTAGAAACAAACTATTTTTGTCAATGTCGGCGTAAAATATGTTCGTTAAAATATTTATCAAGAATTTTGATAAATATTTTTTTTTCACGCATACAAACAGTCAAACTTTTGTTTTTCAGTTACAATGCAGATAAAATACGGTATACGTTTTTTAAAGTAAAGGCAATTGTAAAATATATTATCAAATTTGTGATTAAATAATCCCCATTTAAGTTTTAATTAAACTTTCATGACAATAAAGCACTTATAAGAAGATAGTATCGAAAGTACAGCATAAATGGTAACTTCAATGTTACTGTTTATCATGTTTTAATAAACAATTATTATTTAAAAACATCCCAGTAGTAAATTATTTTAATTGAATGATAATAACATTAATATATTTTTCTGATTATCTGATGATCAAATGCGACCAACATTCGAGCTTTATGTTTGAGCCTTGTTGGCTCCATTGGTAGAGCGTTTGCTTATGGAACCGGAGGTCGGTAGTTCGAGTCCTCGGGGTTTCTGTCTTTCCAATTTTTTTTTTTTATTTTTTTACCCCATAAGTATTAAAATTGTGAGAAGTATTTTGAAAAATTATTTGTTATTAAAAAAAATTAAATGTTTAAATTTCATCTGTAAATTCATATATATTTATTATTTATTTATTTTCAAAAATTACTCTTTTTAACGTTTTTTTTTTAATATTCTAGAAGTGAATTATTTTAATTCATATTTATTTATTATTTATTTATATTCAATATGCCTCTAAGGGTTAAAGAGCGGATTTCACACATAGAAATTTATGAGATGGCCATATTTTATTTCCAATGGTGTTAGAAAATTGTTTTCCATATTAAAAATACCAATAATTATTTTAAGTTTTCTCATGACGATTTAAGCAAAAAACGATGAAAAATAGCCGACTTTACCCCAATTTACGGTACATTGAATAGAATTTTCAACAGATTCATTATTGTGATATTGAATTAGAAACTTAATATTACAGTCAACAAAAAAATTATTTGCACAAGCTGAATGCCTATAAAGGCTGACAATACGTCGAATATCTATAGAAACATTGAGCTTATGCAATAATTTTTTTGTTGACTTTAATTCCGTCTTTAATTCAATTTGACAATAATGAATCTATTGAATTCATTTAATAATAATATATTAAAATCGATATTGTGATCAAGGATTAAACGAATATCGATAACATTCCCTTTTATAAATAATCTTTCTAAAGATATCTGCATTCCGATAAAATAGTAAATCCCAATTGTATTATATTTAACATACAACATATAAACTATAAATAACATATAGTTTTAATTTGTGTATTAAAGCGATGGCGTCGATCATATAAGCGTATATATATATATATATATATATATATATATATATATATATATATATATATATATATATATATATATATATATATTAACATTTACTTAAATGTTATTAAAAAATCAGTATATAACTTATTCTTAAAATTTTCAATTGCAACAAACGTTTTGTTAATTCAGAAATTTGTTAATACAACCTATTTATCAATAAACGTTTGGATTTTGCGAACGTTTTTTTACTATTTCTTATAAATATAGTAAACTAAATTTATTGTATATTGTTATAAAAGGAAAAATCATATTTGAACCATTTTTTTAACGAAATGATTATCAATTACTTATCACCTTTTCTAGTCGGGAATGAAATTGGACAATTTGTTGATAAATAATAGACCATATATCCAGTCTTGTGCCAAACATGTGGTTTTTTAATAGGTTAATGAAAATCAGTACCGGAAACATAATGTACTAATTTTCGATATCTTCATCGGTGTATTACAATAACATTAGTATAATATATTTATTTAATTAATTAATACATAAAAGAATAATTTGAAAAAATATTGGTGAAAATGTATAACTAATTTAAATAAGATTTTATACTATATAGATATACTGATTTACAGAATGCTGTTATAGTGCAATCATACAGGGTGATCCAAAAGTCCCGGAACAGCAAAATATCTCAGCGGGAGTGCATTTTCGGGGAAAATGTTTTAGACAAAAGTTTAAGGATTTTTCCCTGGCTATTTAATGGCGATATTGAATTTGACCTAGAACATGACCTTGAAGGTTATTTCAAGGTCAAGTTAATTTTTTTAAATGGGAACTCCTATTTTTTTTCACGGATTCGGAAAGAGCACAAAATTTTACGTCCGAGTATGCTATGGCCGTTTTTTTCGGCAAGGTCATTTCAAGGTGAAACTTAAAACTCCCGTGACGGCGAAATATCTCAGAGGGTGTGAATTTCTTTGGAAATTGTTTCAGACAAAAGTTTAAGGATTTTTCCCGGGCTATTTAATGGTAGCACAGAATTTGACCTTGAACATAACCTTCAAGGTTATTTCAAGGTCAAGTTTGTTTTTTTTAATGGAAACTGCTATTTTTTTTCACGGATTCGGAGAGAGCACAAAATTTTACGTCCAAATATGCTATGGCCGTTTTTTTCGGCAATGTCATTTCAAGGCCAAACTTAAAACTCCCGGAACAGCGAATTAACTCAGCAAGAGGTCATTTTCGGGTAAAATGTTTCAGACAAAAGTTTCAGGATTTTTTCCGGGATATTTAATGCTAGCATAAAATTTGACCTTGAAAATTACCTTGAAGATTATTCTCAGGTCAAGATTATTTTTTTTTAATTGGAACCCCGTTTCATTTTCTTAACGAAGTTATGAAAATAACGAGCGACAGAGAGCACGAGTCACCAGCGAAGTAAATAAACAACATACATTCACATTGAATTTATACATACGTGTACAGTCTTATAAGGTTACATTTTCGTCTTAACTTTATCGTTTTGTGAGATACATGGATTTCCTATCCAAACGCCTTTCCTATCTAAACGTATTAAGCATCATTTCAGTAACAAAATACATACGTATATTTCGTACAAAGAGCAATGGCTGCGCTAAGTGAACGAGAAAGAATAACCATTCTCATGATGAGAGGCTGGGGTGATAACCAGCGATCTTTAGAGAATGTGCGAACCTTATTTAACGCATCATTTAGAGAGGGACGAGAACCGATTTCTAAATCTACTGTTAGCAGAACAATAAATCGTTTTGAAGTTCACGGTACTGTGAAGGATCTCCCAAGAGCAGGTCGTCCAGTAACAGCATCAACTGAAGAAAATGAGTTGAATGTCGCGCTGTCAATAACGGAAGATCCTCATACTTCCATCAGGAAAGTTAAACAGCAGCACGACTTATGTTACGGTACAGTACAACGGATCTTAACTAAAAACTTAAAATTTCACCCATACAAAGTTAGACTCGTACAACAATTGAATGAAGACGACCCTAATAGACGCCTACAGTTTGCGGAATTAATGATGAATCGAATAGATGCTGATGCCGGTTTCTTGAATCGCATCGTATTTTCTGATGAAGCTACATTCTTCTTAAATGGGGCAATCAATAGACATAACATGTCTTATTGGAGTGAAACCAATCCTAATTGGATGTCGATAGTCGTTCTACTCAATATCCTGAAAAAGTAAACGTATGGGCAGGTATTATAAACAATGCGGTAGTTGGGCCCTTCTTCATCGAGGGTACCCTTACTGGTCAAAAATACCACGATATGTTGAGGGACGACATCATCCCTGCTATTCAGGTGATTGTAGGCGAGGATTTCGATCAGACTTGGTTTCAGCAAGATGGTGCAGCACCCCATTATGCAACAGATGTTCGCAATTATTTGAGTGATGTATTCGCAGAACGGTGGATAGGTCGAAGGGGTGTAATAGAATGGCCACCAAGATCTCCGGATCTTACGCCCCTTGACTATTTTCTATGGGGTTATCTCAAAGATAGAGGGTATCGAACGAAACCGGTGAATATTGAGGAAGTAAAACAACGAATACGGGATGAGATCGCGGCTATAGAACCAGATATGATTAAAAAAGTCGTATCGACTTTTTATAATCGCTTGGGATATTGCCAAGAAGTTCATGGCAATCACTTTGAGCATAAGCTTTAGTAAGATACATAATTTCATCAAAATCTTAGTATACCCATCTTGCCTTAACTGTCTGGGGACACCCACACACACACACGCACACGCACACGCACACGCACACGGTGTAAACCCGACCGTGCTACCTCCACGCGGTACATCTTGGGTAATGCTAAAGCCGGCGGTAGCATTGGAAACAATGTAAAAATGTTACCCATACATACGGTATTTATAAAGGTATCGGATGTAAAAAAAAAATGTATATTTTTATCCGGGAACAATGATAATGCATTGCACTCTGGAAACTCTGGAAACATTACGAAAATAAAACGGGGTTCCAATTAAAAAAAAATAGTCTTGAGCTTAGAATAAGCCTCAAGGTAATATTCAAGGTTAAATTCAATGGTGCCTCTTGCTGAGTTAATTCGCTGTTCCGGGAGTTTTAAGTTTGGCCTTGAAATGACATTGCCGAAAAAAACGGCCATAGCATATTTGGACGTAAAATTTTGTGCTCTCTCCGAATCCGTGAAAAAAATAGCAGTTTCCATTAAAAAAAACAAACTTGACCTTGAA
Organism: Trichopria drosophilae; assembly: GCA_030407085.1. NCBI lineage: Eukaryota > Metazoa > Arthropoda > Insecta > Hymenoptera > Diapriidae > Trichopria > Trichopria drosophilae. The sequence goes on from CM059583.1 coordinate 84,802,684, forward strand.
ATAACCTACAAGGTCATGTTCAAGGTCAAATTCTGTGCTACCATTAAATATCCCAGGAAAAATCCTTAAACTCTTGTCTGAAACAATTTCCAAAGAAATGCACACCCTCTGAGATATTTCGCCGTTACGGGAGTTTTAAGTTTCACCTTGAAATGACCTTGCCGGAAAAATCGATCATATCATACTCGGACGTAGAATTTCCCGCTCTTTCAGAATCCATGAAAAAAAATAGGGGTTCCCACTTAAAAAAATTAACTTGACCTTGAAATAACCTTCAAGGTCATGTTCAAGGTCAAATTCAATATCGCCATTAAATAGCCAGGGAAAAATCCTGAAACTTTTGTCTGAAACATTTTCCTCGAAAATGCACTCCCGCTGAGATATTTTGCTGTTCCGGGACTTTTGGATCACCCTGTATAAGTTTTCTAACGGGATAAAAATATTATTGTCTAGCAGTATTGAAATATTTCAAAAAAGCAGTTAGTAATTTAGTACAATTTCATTGCAGAAGTAAAAAAACATCTTTTTATTTTAATATTACATTAATCGAGTATTACAAATATTTGTTTCCTAAATTTGTTTGCACGATAGTTTCGTTCACTCTGTATTCTGTAAAAGATGTTTCCATTTACGTAAATGCAATATAAATCGTTGCCGTATATATATATATATATATATATATATATATAAATAAAGATACCGGCCGATGTTAGGAATTAGATGGCAGGTCTACATTATATTTGAAACATAAAAAAATCAATTACAAGCTTATATTAACTACAATAACTTTTTTAGAAAAAATGTACGACTTGTAATTTTTGTATATTATTTCGGAAATTACAATAAAATATTGTACATTTATTTTTGTTAATATTACAAAGAATTCGATTTTTACAAATGTCATTCTGCAAAGACATATTGTTTAATGTTTGTAATTTTTTTTTACAATTCATTTTTGTAAATAAAATAACTAATAGTAAATAAGTAAAAAATTGTTTACGTTACAAATGTTGAGTAAATGTGCAATAAAAAAAAAAAAAAAAATCCTCGAAGTCGAAATCGAACTAAAAAAATAACGCGTTGTGCTTCAACTCATGCGCTTGTACCACTCAACTACGACGAGTATACACAAATATAACATTCGAAGTATCTGATAAAGTTGAACCCCCCGTCATTTGTTTAATATTTTCCTCTCGCTTCGCTCCCCTCCCAAGAGCCGACAAGCTTAGACCGTCGACGGCTCCTTTCAATGCCGTGACAGTATTGAAGTATATGTACACACAAACACATACGTACATTTACCAACTTACAGAGCTTAAAAATTTATTTTTACATGGTTGGCAACATTTCGTAAATTTCTTGGCTGCCGGCCAGAAAAGGGGCGTGGCGTGGCGTCAGAGTTCTGAGCACACCATATATACTTCCACCATGGGCGCCACCGTGGAAGAAAATCGGAGTCGGTATTTCAGGGAGCTGGTATAACAGCGAAGTAGATCGCATCCGCTAACACTCCCTCCCGATCTGGATTCGCCGTTACTTATTTCGATAGATCTCTAAAACACACCAAACATATATTAACAACCATTCACATATAAGATTCACATCACTTATAATTCAAAATCTCATCAGTAAGTTTTTCATGCAAAATGACTGGCAGAGGCTTGGTAAATACATCAGCTAACTGTTCTTTAGAAGATATCCACATCACTTTTACCATTCCAGTTTTTACACACTCTTTCACATAATGCGCTTTGATCTCGGTGTACAAAGTTTTCCGTTAATATCAATTTCAGAGAATTTATCAGCGATATTGTATTTTGGCACGCTTCACTCATAGCCACGTATTCAGCCTGACACGTAGACAAGGATACGTAGGACTGTTTATGTGTCTTCCATGACACCGCATCACCAAAAAGTTGGATTACAAATCCACTTGTAGTCAAACTGCCTTTGCAATCAGCAAACTTGCATCTGAGTACGTTTGAACCTCATTATCTGATCCCCTGTATCTTAATCCTTTATCTAAGCTCCCTTTTAGATAACGGAAGACTCTTTTCACCATTTCCCAATCTTCATCCGTAGGATTAATCTGATGCCTACTCAAGACATTTACTGCGTATGTTATATCTGGTCGCGTCACGTTGGCTAGGTACAGAAGTGAACCCACTGCTTCCCTGTAGGGAATATTGGATTTTGACATAGTCTTTCTTAGTATCTTTTCTTCAGTATTCTCTTCTCTTTCGCGTCTCTTACGATTTAACACCTAATTCGTAATCATAGGTGTTCTTTGAGGATGCATTTCACAAAATCCGAATCTCTTTAACATTTTTAAGATGTAGTCTTTCTAAGTCAATTCTATGTTTCTTATTCCTCATTATTTTAATGCCTAGGAAATATTTTGGTTCTCCCAGATCTGTCATTTCAAATTCTTCACGTAGTTTAGTTTTAACTGCATACAGTTTGTCAAGGTCATTACTTGCAATGAGCATATCGTCCACATACAAAAGTAGAATCAAAAATTTTCCTTTTCACGCCACGTAAATAAGCACGGTTCGCTGTCATGTGATGTAAGTCCGATCTTTTCTGCAACCTCATGAAAATCTTTCGTTTCATCTCTTGGGACTTATTTTCAATCCATATAGTGCTTTTTCTAGTTTACATACCACGTCACGTTTTATTTGATCAGGCACATCCATTCCTTCCGGTAACTCCATGTATATTTCCTCCTTTATCGTTCCGTTTAAGAAAGCCGTCTTAACATCCATCTGACACACTTCAAGATCGTATTTATTTACAATAGCTAACACGGATCGAATCAAGGTTAATCTTGATACCGGAGCATATGTTTCAATCAGATCGTATGAATTAATATCTTTAAATCCCCTGATAAGAAGTCTTGCTTTATATCTGCACGACCCGTCTTTCTCCATCTCTTTCTTCAGAACCCATGTCGAATCTATAATGTTTGGTTTTCCACCATCACTTGTAGTCTTTGGTCGTTGCACCAATTTCCATACTTGGTTTTTCTCCATGGAATTCAACTCATCTCGTATTGCTGTAAGCCATTTTTCCTTTTCCGTTGAACTAATCGTTTCTCTATAAGAACTAGGATCACAATTTATTTTGGCTAGTAATGCGTAGTACACTTCTTCACTTAAGGTTCCTTCACTTTCATCTGTCCTTTCTATTACCTTTTCTAGTCCAATTTCGTTTTCTGTTATTTGTTTTGGAGGTCTTCCCCTTTTTCGCTTCTCTTCTCCCTCCCTTTTCGTAGTTTCCTCTGTTAAATTTGTATTTTCTTCATCAAATTCGGTTAACCACTTATCTTTGTTTATTTCACCAAAATCAATGAACCAGTCTTTAATTTGCTCTTTAGTCAATCTATCTCCAAACACCAATTTTTCATTAAATCTCACGTCTCGACTTTCATAGAATTTATTTTCATCAGGCTTAAATAAAATGTAACCTGTAGATTTATACCCTACAAGAAAAGTAGGCAATGCTACTTGTCCGAATTTAGGACCAACCTTTCTTTGTACTTTAAGGTAAGCAAGACAACCAAATCTCTTGAATTGGCTGATGTTCAATCTGTGCTGAGGATTAAACTTCTGCAACGGCGTGATCATTTCGTTTGACTTGTGGGGCGTACGATTATATACGTATATAGCAGCTCCAAGTGCTAGATCCCACATATTTTCTGGAAATCCAGAATCATACATAAGTGCTCTCATTTTATTTTGAATTGTCTGATTGAATCTTTCAGCAACTCCGTTATGCCGAGGTGTGTCAGGACAAGTTAAATCCAATTCTGCTCCGAATTTTTCCAGTACATTCAGAGTATCACTTCCCGTAAATTCTGTGCCCTTATCAGACTTTAGATAACACACCTTCGCGTCTCGTCCCAGCAAATTTCGTGTCGTTTTCACAAAGTTCTCAAGACACTCTGCGGTGTCACTTTTATTTTTCATTGGATATGCCATAGCCAGACGCGAAAAATCATCTATGGAAACCGATATGAACCGATATCTCTTCGGATGCGATGCAGGACTAATCGGGCCCATTAAGTCCGAATGTATGGTATGCAATGGTTCAGTAGCTCGCGATCTCTTAGTTTTGAAAGGTAGTCTTTTCATTTTAGCTATTAAACATACTTCACAGTCCAAGATGGCATCGTCAAATATCAGTTCACATAGATTTTTATCGTCAGGAAACTGTCTTTGCAGTGTCTTTAAGCAGTCTAACGAGGCACGACCCATTCTTACATGCCACAACATTGCCTTATGAATTTTATTTGTCTCAGTATTCTCATTGTTTAGGACATTTTCATCTCATATGTTTGTCCGAATTTCTTTTATAGTTATCGTGAATTTTTCTGTCAACAATGGTGGTTTCGAAAATTAGATTTAGATTTTCCATTACGCCTTGTAACGAATCCTCTCTTGACAACGAGGTATTGTTATTCACTTCTGTATTCTCCTGGTTTACTGTTTGTACCGTTAGATTTTCTAATTTATTCTTAGTTTGGTCAATTGTCGGATCAGAATCAATCCGTTTTCCACTTCTCGTTGTCAGGTAAGCAATAACTGTATTATTTATTTCTCTAGATTCAAACGCATCACACGGATTATTTTTCTTAATTTGAAATTCAATTAACCAATAAGGTTTTTGATAAATACCCGTAAGGAATGATTTATTTGAAATCGGATAAAAATATCTACTCTCTCATTATCTAAATACACTCCAAGTCCCTTATCAACAAACTTTCTTAATGACAACAAATTTTCTGATAATAACTCGGCACATATCACGTTATCTAATTCTATAATTTCATTATTTTCTGTTTTAATTTCAACGCATCCCGCTCCCTCCGATTTCAAGCTCGCTTGAGAATTTTTATTGGCACAATTAATTACATTAGTTTTATTATCGAAGGTTTTGAATATTAATTTAGAATTAGTGCTCAGTAGCACCCGAATCGACAAGAAACTTGGCTAACAATGTTGTTTTGTCACGAGGATTGATTTTAACATTCGTCACGTTATTCTCGTAATTTGTTGCATTTAGAACCTTACCTTGTTTAACTCCGTCCGTCTTATCTGATTACCGTGGGGTACTTCCCCCTCTACCTTTAAAGTAAGTTACACTACCTCTACCCCGATTTTTGCCGAAAAACTTAACTCTTTTTACATCGCTTGAATTGAAATTTTCAGAATCACCGCGTCTCTTGTAATTAAATACTATTTACTATTTCCTCTATGTGAATTATGATTTTTGTATGTATACCTGTGATTTCCACGTCCCCGAACACATCCTATTGACGATCCAGACAATGGACGTTGACCAAAAGCCCTAGGATTAGGACAGTTTTCCGCCTTGTGGTCTTTTGTAAATTGCCTACAATTGTAGCACAACTTTTCCCCCTTATCTCTTCGAGGGCAATCACGGCTTATATGTCCATTTGCATGGCACTCATAACATCGCACCGTCGATTCCGCCGCCGAGGCCACTGCCGCACCAGCTGAAGTAGGGCCTGATGTTGACGCCATGGCCGTCATCTTTCGCATCGCTTCATGCTGAGCGAGAAAAGTTTTCAATTGCTCGTAAGTTAAATCTTTGCCTGTGGCATTGCGAGTTACAAAATTTAATTCATGAATTTGAGGCACCTCTCGTACTGTAGCGTTGAAAAACGAATCTCGTATTTCAGAGTCAGTCAAAGGGAGAACACCGCTTATATTATTATAATTTCTGACAATCTCTTCAAATCTATCGATAAATGAAGAGACTTTTTCTTTATGATTATTATACGTGATTGAGTATAATTGTTTTCTCAAATTAACGGATGTAAGGCTACATTCGCTTCTCTTCATTTATTTAATTTTCCGTAACATTTCAATCGGATCTTTAATATCTATCAGTTTCGCGTAGTAATATTGCTCAATATGATTAATCAATATATCTCTCACTTTAAATTGATGCTTTTGTAACGTATCTTCATCAATCGCGTCTCTTTTCTTAGAATTATCGTCAATCACGTACATCAAATCTAGAGCTACCAGTTCAGATGTGAAATAATCAATAAAGTGTTCAAATTTACAATTTGCAGTTAATTTGTACTCTCTCTTAGTATTTGAATCTCGTGTGTTTAATAATTTAATAGCTTCTTTTAAGTTACTCATCTCGCTATTTTCTTTTCCCTTTGCCTCTTTATTTTCTAATATTTTCGTTAATTCTGTCTGTATTAACTTCGTTATTTCAGTTTTCGAAGTATAGTCGGATTTAGTTCGATAGTCGGTTGAATCATACATTTCTACTTCTGATTCGTCATAATTTTGATAGTCAAAAGTATTACTCACCTCTCGTAATTCTGCCAGCACTTTCTGCGTTTCTATAATATTATTCCGCGTCTCGACATTTTGCTCTCGCATCTCGTCCATTTCCTGCCTCAGAAGGTTCATGAACCTGATGTCCCGTTCTGCAAAACCATCCAGGAAAAGGTTGAGCCCTTCTGTTGCATTACGCATCTCTTGCACTGCACTCTTCTCTGCTTCACTTCTCGCGTTCAGTACAGATAATTTTACCATTATCTGATCCACATCTGAAACGTCAAAGACTTCATCTTTGTCTTTTTCAGGTGATAATTGAATTTCTTTCGCATTGTCAAGAACGGTTTGGTCCAGCTTATCAACTGGTTTAAGCGCAGAGTTATTGACGCTTATGTTCAAGTTACATTTTTGTACAGCGATTATTTTTGGTAAAACTTTATTTAAATGGGACTGTTCGACTTTGATTTTCCATCCGTCTCTTTCTCATCACATTCACTCATTCTTTTCTCATCACTTATCCCTTCTAGCTTAATTTTCGCTTCGCATTCACACTCATCTCTTAGGTCGACCTTTCCTAACTCTTTTATCGAACTTTTGTCGCACGCATCAATAATATCACTCGCATCTTTCACTTTCTTAACCATCGAATTAGTATTAACTAAACTGCCTGTTTCGGTAGAGGGGTAAGTAATCAGCTGGTTTTCTACCGGCATGGTTAGAACTTCCCCTTTCATTCGTCTTTTGATAATCCCCTCGGATACCACGCGAACTTGCTCCATTGACAGGAATTTTGTCTCTGAAAGTAGTAGTAAATTTAATTTTTAACTGAATGCTGAAAAACCAATTCCCGAACGCAAGGACATAGGCTTATCAGCGAGTTCAGCCGCCAATACCTTAACTCGAGGCATCAGCAACAAAACCCTCGTCAGTTTCATTGACTTTCAGAAAACAATAAAATTAGATTTCAACCTAATGCAAAAAAAAAACCCATTCCCGAACACAAGGATATAGATTTAGCAGCGAGTTTTGCCGCCAATAACTCGAACGCAAGGCACTGACAAACAAAACCCCCACCAGTACAATGTGAATACTTACGACGGAACACACAGCACTAGCAGACCAGCTTCGCTGATTTTATTTATGTAACTTGCAATTCAAAGAATTTTTTTTTTTTCAATTAATTTAAATTTTTAAGTTAATTAACTCCATAACGTACCTAAGGTACATGTAAATCCGAATTCAGTTTTAAAATCGAAGCCATCCTCGCGAAGATAGATTCCGATTCTTTCATCTGGAAAATTCTTTCCGAATTCCAGTAGTTCATATTGAGTTCGTAGAAACAACAACAGAGTCAAATCATCTGGAATGCAGTACACATTTCTTTCAAGATATATCAAACTAACAGAAAAGCTCATCTCGTATAATTTCTCATTTAAATTTTATTAACATTACTTTCTAGAATTTAAGAAATTATTTTATACTATATACTTGGCCTCTTGTTTTTTTTTTTTTGCTTATTTAAATTTATTACTTATCCGGAAATAAATGATCGATTTGTGATACTGAAATTTCAAACTTTTAGCTTGAAATACTTTCGAATTATCGATTTGTCATAAACCCATCACGTCAACATTCTAAAATTCAAACTCTTCACTTTTTATTTACGTTGAATTATAATTCATTAATTAATTTAAGCTTCCCGGGCGTGCAAATCATTTCAAATCATTTCAAATTTATACTTTCACTAATTTTTCTCAGAATTTTCTTATAGTAAAAAAATATAGAAAATAATAAAAATATACAAAGAAATCATCATTATATAATATCCGCTTCACTGTTATTCTTCACATCTTATTTCATTTAATTAATATATATATATATATATATATTATAGATATATAAATGAAATAAGATGTGAAGAATATATATATATATACATATAAATCATAAGTACACTGAAGTTAATATTAATACGAATCGCATCTAAGTTAACTGAACTTATCGATTTCGACACGTCAGCGCTCTACAAGTTTTCAAAAAGAAAGAAAACGCGCGCTTTTTCCCGCGCGGTTCCTTCGTCTCGTGGCGCGAGCCTCGCTTGCCTGTACCGCGCGCGCGGACGGACCCAACATCCCTTCTGCGTTCCCGCGCGGCGGCCATCTTTCTCACAAATTCGCCCGCCTGCTTGCACTCATTCCTTTTTCTCTCTGGTGCGCGCGACTTTATGCATCTTCCCGGCGTCTCGCCCATTGCCCTTCTGCAAAATAAACACTTCCCGCGTGCATGCAGTTTAATTTTTCCAGTAATTCGGCGAATTTCAACTGAAATGGGCAAGAGACACGCGGCGATCGAACACACGAGTCAAACGAAACAAACGACTTTCCGCATCCCGCCATTTTCATTTTTCGCATTTTTCGTCCGATATTTCGCGCACCTATTTTCACTTCACTTACCTCGATTCACATCACGATTTTCAACCTTCCTTTCTTCCATCTCGCAGCGCTGCACTATCACGTCTCGATTGTTCCCTGACCTCAACAGAATTCTCGGCGAAAAATTCCCGCGCAGTTGGAAAACGGTGGTGGGCCGATAACCTGAAGGGTTTTTCCCGGCTTTCGTGGACAAAGAAAAGTACCACCTTAGTTCGAACAAACTTTAATTTGAAAATAGCAATCGCGTCTCGTATACAATTAGATTTTAGTTAATGTTGGTTAAAAGACAATAAAAGTAGCGCGACCCAATCTGGTGAACGGCTGTAGCTGGACTGGCTGGTCGGCACAAGCGCGGCACAGGGGCGCCACCGTGGAAGAAAATCGGAGTCGGTATTGCAGGGAGCTGGTATAACAGCGAAGCAGATCTCATCCGCCAAACACTAAATTTAGACATAAAATTTAAAAAAGTTGAAAACTAAAATAATAAAAGGGAAGGATAGAGAAAGTGGTGGTTACGTTAATAATATGCATTAGTCTAGGAATGTAGCAAAAGTAGATGTAGATATAGAGGAAATGTCTAGTAATTTGACCAAAACAATTATAAGCGTAGCTAATAGCATAAACATGATTTCAACAATAAGTAATAGTTCAAACAGAAAATACAAACAATGGCATGATACTGAGTGCAAAATTCTCAAACAGGAGTTAGAAAACAAATTAAAAGGGGTTAAGCGAGACAATTTTCCGATAAATAAAAGCAAAGAAGGCATAAACTGAGAAATGAATATTTTAGATTAATCCAATGGAAAAAAGAAAAATATTTAGAAAGCTTAGCCGGGTCATTAATAGAGACAAAAGACTCAAAGAGATTCTGGGAATTTTTAAACTCATATCGATTTTTTACAAAAGTGGATAGTAATGTAATTGATTTGAGAATTTGGTCTGATTATTTCGAGAAAATATATTTAGAAAATGTGATTAATAATGAATTCGAATTTATAGGAAATAATACCGATCGGACCCATGATCAGAAATAACACTAGAAGAAGTAAAAACAGCCTTAAAAGCTTGTAAATTAAACAAGGCACCAGGGTCGGACGGCATTTCTTATGAATTGCTTAAAAACCTACGAGATAATTGGATTCTATATATAGTTGTATTGTATAATAAAATTTTAAGGGAACAAAGTGTCCCAGAAACGTGGGATACTATCTTAACAAAAATGATATATAAAAAAGGAGATAAAAAAGATTCGGAAAATCACTATTTCTCTGATCAATACCATTACGAAAATCTTCACCCTAGTATTGTTCAAAAGAATATATGGGTGACTTCAAATAAAAGGGAATTCTGCCTCCGGGGCATGTTGGAATAACAACTTTCAATTAAGGGGTTTCAATATTATTTTCGGGTCATTTATATATTTAAAATTACGGAAATAACATTCGCCGGGCATAACATGCCAGAATTTTTGTAAAAAAAATTATTTTGTGGCAGAAAACCGTAAAAATTCTGCCTATTTTTACCTTGACAAATGAAGCTGTATTGAAAATTTATGAACTTGAATATTACAAAATAATTATTAATCATATTTTGATGATATGATCAGACAATAATTTCACAGATTTTGTTTGTGTATGTGTTACCTACGGAGCGGTCGTGCGTAACAGGCGCGAAGGGGAAGAAGGGGGTGTGAATGACACAAAAGATGTCCAAATAGTATATGTTTTATTAGGCGGTCCAGCACCCGCGTCCCTTCGCGATCTCGCGTTAACTCGATTACAAACGCAGACTTGTTGTTATTCTAATGGCGCGCGAAGTCGAACACCGGAGCGCGCACTTATAATTTCCGGCGTTCCGCTCGAAGTTGGTTACTACGAGCTTTTCGGACACGAGCCGACGAAGTTACTCGTTCCGCAGCTAAAAACTGTCTGTATTGAGAACTCACTTCCTCGAGATCCGTCAACGTGTCCGTTGACGGATCGACGTCGTTCTCACACACCGTCAGCATTTCCTGGCCTGGGGCCCAGCTGAACTTGCAGTTTCCGTGAGCAGGCGACCGTCGTCGAGTCCTGCGAATTGCCGATCTCTGCAGGTTCCCAGCCGAAAAATGCTGACTGCTTCTCGAAATGCATTTAACAGAATTGTTCGCGAAGGATCCCATGTCGTCACATGAGACCGGATGCGCGGCGTTGCCTTACTTTAATGTGATACCTAGAAATTAATAGTAGCTATAAGATATACGTATAATTATTAGTAGAATGTAGATGATCTACGATCGACGGATCGTAACAGTATGCAAGTACAACAGTAGAAAAGCACAGAAGCAGACAGAAATTGCCTCTAAAAAATCAGATTCTGCTTTCAAATTTCTGCCAGAGTATTAAAATCCACTCTTTTCTAATCAGAACTACCTGAAAACTCTTGAATAACCTCCCGCAAGACGCAATAAAACAAACTTTTCCTTTTTTCTAATAAAATTTTCCATCAAGAGGTCAAAAATCATCAACTGAAGCGTGGGACAGTAGTGACATTTGGGAATTATGTTAAATTAAAGCAAACAAGTATTATCGAATTTTTTTTGTGTAATTAACACTAATTGTACATAAAAAATGACATGTCAGACATAAACAATTAAGAAATATTTTGCTTTAAGAAAATAAATTTAAATTTGACGCATGTTTTTCAGAACTTTACCGTATTTTTTAAGAGAAAACAAATTGTTCTTTTTCAATTTAGTCGGTTTTGAGACTGTACAAATAATGTCGACTTCAAATATTTCCTTGAGGTGATTCGGCTCTTTATCATAACTTGTAACGAGCCGTTTATCTCGACCGCGCGGAAGAGAAAGAGGGCCATTACAATTAATATCGACGCGAGTAATCAAGAAAATATCAAAGACGCGATGCGCGCTTTTTCCGTCCAAGCCCACGTGGGATCCGAGCGCGCATCAAGGGACGTGCGCGCGCAATGACATGACGCTGGCGCTGGTGCGCCTCTACATGCGCAGAAGAGGTGCAACGGTGCCCTGGCAGCGCAGCATAGAAAGTGGGCAACAAAGGGCCGAGTTCCAAGCTCGAAGCGCATGTGTCGCCGCAATGGGGCGCATGCGTTCCAAATTCAAATAAGGGGCGGGCTGTCAAACTAAAGTCCAGCAAATAACATTCAAATATTTGACAGTTCCCGTCCCGATTCTTAAGAAAAAAGGAACTCGGCGACATGAATGGACATAGGGATATTTACCGAGGTATTATAAGACCTGGTAAGTATCCCTCAAACTCTCTTCTTTTTTGGACTCTCTTCCATTGGACTTCCTTCTGGGCTCTTTACCTAGATAACTCGCTGCCTCAATCCGGAGACCCTGGCTGCTCCGGGAATAAAAAGTGGGCCCACACCAAATTCAACAGCCACCATCACATCGAACAATTCATGGTGGTGGCGAGGACACAAAACCAGAAGGATACATCGACGGATTGACAACGGTACTCCGTTCGTCCCACATCACTCAAGGCTGCTGGTCCTCTCCCTCGTGGTCGCGAGGGAGTAAGACACCCATCTGGGGTTCACGAGGTGACAGCAGCCGCAATCGTTAAATTCAAGTAAGACGGATGGAGGACCCGAAAACTAAAGAAGAGGAACGACGCCAAGAAGAAAGAAGACATGAAAAGTAAGCCTCTTTCTCTTCCGTTCGATAATGAAATAAAAATGAATAAGTGTATACGAATTGTTATTGTGTAACGCCCTAAATTATTTATGAGTAATATGTATATATGTATGTGTATATGTATGAGATGAATGTGTGTCCGTGTTACTTTCGTGTTGTCATTTAATTTATTTTACCGCGTTAACTTATTCCGTCGTTGACGACATGATAATTTTATATACGGACTCACACGACTTACCACGACTCGGCGACTTTATTTTATTTTAATGACTCGTATTTTATTTATATTCGATCGTGACTCCGAGTATGTTTGGTATGCGTGTGTTTAATCATTTATTGTTATGACGAGTTCAATTATATATAAAATTCAAATGGTAAATATATTTTAATTGAATGACAAATAATATAATGACTTTTTATGTCACCACCAGCGATTCCAATCTACGATTTTAATTTATTTAGTTATAATGATTGACTATAATTTGATATGTTTTAATTTATGTTTGGACGATTCGTGAAAGTTTTAATTAACTGACTCCGATTCGTTTCAAACTAAAATGTTTAGGATTACTCTCTGAACTTATCATAGCACTGTCAATGCTAACGACTACTTTGCTAGCGACGTCTTTTAAACCATGTACTTTTACAATATACCAATTGGGATTCTCTTCCGAAATTACTACCCAGCTATTTAATATTAATTTATATGTGTATTCTTCTTGTCTTTTTTAGTTTTCGAGATAACTGGTTTTGATTTACACTGTTCTTTGGCTGAATATTTAGACTTAGATTTTTCTGTGACCGGTGGTATGGACTTCGACTTTTCTTTCGCTAAAGGTGTAGACTTTGATTTAATTTGGGGCTTCTCGAATGGATCATATTTTGGTTTTTCAAGATCGCATAGAACGCAAGGCGATAAATCTTCTACACGAAGACAGCTACGTTTTCTTAAAAATAAAGTTTTATTTTCAGATTTCCAAATGACTTGGTAGATCTTGAGAGTTCCAACCGCAGCTTTTAATTCCCTTGGTAGAATTTTCTCAACTTCGTCGACGTTTTCTGTGACTATTTCGATGAGTTCTATATTTCCGTCTTCGAGCACATCAATAAACGATTTTGCATCTACAATATCAGCTCCATGAGCAATTTTGTTATCGTATTTTTCATCACTTCGTGCAAGTTTCTTGACTCCGCTATTTTATGTTCTTTCAACTTATCTAATATCAGTTGCGCATTGAGGTATTTGACACATGCACAAGTATCTCTCGCATTGCATTTAAGATGAACCACGTAAAAAGGCTTATAACTTGCGACATTATTGTAACAGAGCTTTATATTGGTAAGCTTCATAAATTTGTTGTGCAAATTAGGCAACGTGTCTGTCATATATCTTTTCAAACACTTCATTCATTTAAATGTTTTAAAATCTTTCTTACTTGCTGATTGAATAGTTATCTCATCATCGTGAAAAAAATTTGAAATGAGCTTTTGCAAATGACCTTTTTTGAATACATTGCGTTGCTGTTTTTTTTAGAAAAAATTCTCGCTCATTTTTGTGATGATTGTAACGTTTCAAAGATACTAGTTTTTTCAAATTACCAAGCTGCTTATATTCTTTTATACTTGGCCCTGCCACCGCCCGAGATATCGGTGTTTTCTGTTGAGACGATGATGCATTATAATTTTCTTTGATTTGCTTCTGCAGTGCAAATGAAAAGCTCAATTGCTTCCTAATCTCATTAGAACCCTCTGCTATTACTCGATCTGCTTCTTGAATTGGTGTAGGCGATCTTGTTATTGGCCGCTCACGCTGCAGTCGTTTTTTATATCTGTCGGGCATTCGTTTCAACTTGATCTTATCACGGATTAACTGTTGATTTTCATCTTTCAATGCAGCATTTTTTTCCGTTAATTGTTTCAGATTTTGATTTGATATATTTTTACCAACAATTCTTCCAGAACTTCTTGTCGATTTGGACGATTCACCGAGCCATTAAAAATATTAATTTCCTCCTCAATGAACTGAGAATTCTTTGATTTTTCTCGGCAATTACGTTGTCTTGTACGCCATTTGGATCGTTGCATTTTTTTTCCTTCTCTGTCATAACAGAAACAGATTTAACAGAACCTCTCTCTTTTTTTACCTGATAATCACGCTGCGATTTCAATAAAAATTTTCGATGTAACTTCGGATCTGAATAAATTTTTGATCGTTGTTTTCGTTTTCTTTCTCTCTCATAATCCTTTTTTTCTTTCTGAGACTTGCCATTTTTTTTAATTTTGTCAACTACATTTGACTTTTTTTTGTTTTCAACCCACTTCGTATTATTCTTTGTCTTTGAAAATGGCTATTCAGGAATAATTTTTGATGACTCATTACTGATTCGCTTTTTATCATAATACCGTTTTCTCTCGCGCAAGCGTTTCAATTCTTTTTTTTTCTTCTTTTTTTTTTAAACGTTTGTTGTAGGCTCTGTCTCTATCTTGTGCTAATTTTCGCTTCAATTCTGCAATTTTTTCTTCTGAATCTTGGAGAGACAATTGTCAAACTATTCCTCAATTAGAATTTGAGGTTATGTGGAGATAGCATTTACACTTTGAATCATTTTTTAACTTGAAATTAAAACACTTACCATATCTGCTTTTTGGCACTACTACATTATTATTTTTCAATAACAAAAACGTTTTTTTTTTCATTTAAAGAATACCAAATATTCGTACACAACTATTTCTTTGATTACAAAACAATAACAAACACAGGGAACAATAACAAATACGGAATGCGCTCGTTTATCGCTACTGGCTGTTACTTAATGCGCGGTTAAATTCAAATATGGAATTTTCATTACATTTAAGTTTCTGTCAGCAAGCAATGAAACAATAAAAAAAATATACTTAATCTAAAAAGTTAGAAGATTTTAGGATGAAGTTAAAATACAATGAAATTAATGACGATATTTTTTTTAGTTTTTCGGCACATTCACACTCATTGCCATATAATTGTTGATAGATATCCACCTACTCACATAAATACGAATACATGCGTGTAGATTTCACATTCTGAAGTCATTACGCAATTTAATTGTTTAAAACTCTATAAATACTAAAAATGCGGGATAGTAGTGACAAGGGCAGCAGTGACATTCTGCCGGAAATTGAATTTTATTCATTACATATATGTATTTTAAAATATTTTTTTTAATGGTATTCGACAATGCTTGCAAATCCACCTGAAAATTCGTTATTCCTAACTAATTTACATCATTTTCTGAATTTTGGGCAGACGGGACAGCAGTGACTAAATAAAGTTGAAATAGTTTGCCATATTTTCTGCCTGTCTGTAAAAATTATAACAATAAACCGAAGGTAGCCAATTTCTTTTAATTTTCGGGATTTTAAATCAATATTTTATAAAATTTAACTTGAAGCCAATACGTGAGATTAAAAAATTATAAAGAGACTTAAGAAGTAAGCAGGTTTTTTACAAATAAAATTTCAAAAGTGTTTGGGATTTTTCTTTGCGTACAAAAATTGAAAAATTTTGTCAAAATGTTTCGAATTATCAGACTATAAGGGTAGACAAAGTCATGAGAATTTTTTTTCAAGTTTTATTGAACATGTGAGAATAGTAAGAACGTTTGAAACTTACAGAAATAGCCCAGGGACAGGGACAGCAGTGACATTTCTGGCTATTTTTGCGTGTTTCTAATGGGTTATCTCGTTTTCTGTTCTACCAATTGGTATCCAACATGGAGGGTAAATTTGTTAAATCACTAACTACCAAAAACAGCTTCATGTTGACAAAAACAAGCTTACAAGTCAATTTATGAAGGGGGGGGGCAGCAATATTCCCTTTTAAATGAAGTCACCCATATAAGTGGGCGGAGAACGGTAAGAAATTACCAGAATGGCAAGCGGGCTTCAGGGAAGGTAGAAGCACTCTAGATCACGCTTTCTAGCGTTTTATTTATGCGTTTTTTGTAGACCTGAAGCGCGCTTTTGATTCTGTACCACATAAAATTTTATGGCAAAAAATAATAAGAATACTTAAGGGCTTATACGATAAAGCCACAATGTTCGTTAAAAGCAGGGAAGGGTTGTCCGAAAGCTGCAACATTACCTAAGGTATATTGCAAGGAGAAACACTAAGCCCCTTATTATTTGCCTTATTTATTTCAGATGTCGAGGAATTTTTTATTAGTATGTGCGTGAGAGGGGTTCCCCCTACCGTTAAGATATAAAGGCAAAGAAATCAAAATTGAAAAAGAATACGTTTGCCTGGGAGTTCCTCTTGCCCAGTCGGGTACTTATACTAGGGCTTGGAACGAAATTCTCTCGAAAGGTAAAAACGCAATCCAACCTATCATCAACTTGATTAATAAAATGAAAATAGTAGATCTAAATTTGTGTAAAAGACTCTGTAAAGCTTTGGTATCCTCAATAGTAATGTATGCAACGCCGGTATGGAGTTTAGGATATTTAAGTAAATTGGATACTATTCAGAACCTATTTTTTAGACCACTCCTCCGCCTTCCACAAAATACACTCGGCTATGCAATAAGATTAGAATTAGATTTGGATGGGTTGCAAGTGACAGTCTTTAAACTTAAATTGAACTATGTACAAAAAATCCTAGAAATGGCAGATAACAGATTCCCAAAAATTTGTAAGAAACTAAAAAATATAGCGGGTTCTGACACTTCTAAAGGGAAATATAATTGGATAGTTCAAGTTAGAGATTATTTCTTTGAAGAGATAGATGAAGTTAATTCATGGAATAACCTAACTTGATTTATTATATAACCTAATTTAAGGGAACGCGATGGTTAAGTGGTTAGCATGCTCGCCTCGTAAACTGAACGTTCCTTAGGTCGTGAGTTCGATCCCCGGCAGGGAAAACAGCTATTCGAAATTGTATTCAAGCAGCAGCTCGCAATATACGTAAGGCGGGCCACGTTGTTTGTTTACATTTCGATGCGTTGTTTACAAGGCCGGAATCGACTCGTGGCCGCTGCTGTACTTGATGTGGGTTTTCTGCAGTTTCCTACATCCTCGACAAATGTGAGTATGGCGCCATCTAAAGTCGATCTGCAGCTCTCGCTATACCGACGTACAGAGACTCTGGCGACCAGGGGTTGATTCCGGCGTTCGTACTTTTGACTACAAGGCTCGATCGTCGAATCAAAAATTATAAAAAAAAACACCTAACTATAGAATCATTAATATCACAATCTGTAAGCTACGAAACCATTTAATTAATAAAGATAAAGAGAGTTGCTTAAAATCGATGTCACTTTCAGTCTTTCCACATTATTATCCGATCGAATGTAAAAAAACACTACCTAGACCTTCAAATATCTATGTATCATAAGCGAATTACAGCCCAAATTGTATTTCTGAATGAATATGTAACAAGAATAATAACAAAAAACAATTAATATGTACTCTACGGTAAAAGCTATTGTGAAGCATGCGAAGAAGAAAACGACCTATATCATGGACTAATTAACTGTAAGCTTAATGATGATCACAGGAAAAAACTAATCCCTGGAATAATATCCGCTGAGAACAAAGGTCATGAATTTTTAGAAATGTTGAAAAATTTAAATGCAAAGCAAGCGAGGAAAATTATTAACTTTGTACACATTATATTAAATAACTTTAGTATATGAATTTGTAGTAACTCTAATTTCGTAATAATTAATAATGAAACAATAGAACGTAATGATTAAACAATGATATTTATGTATATATGGGAAACAAATATAAATGCGAACAATAACTTTGTAATAGAGCAAACTCCTCTTGTATAATCGATGTACTGTATTGATTGAGCAGGAATAAATACCACTAATACATCAAGCAGTGTTTATTGATATTTCTTGGTGTTTCTATTTTATTTAAAAATAATAATGTTGATTAATTATAATATTTTATGCAGAAAGTAATATATTTATTAAAATATATAAATATTTATCAAGAATTATACATTTATTTTTATTTTTCTGTTGTTTTTTAAAGGTTTATTTCGACATCTACATTAAATCAGGAAATGATTTGAATTAGGAAAGAAACGTGTTTCGTATTTTTCCAATCATAATCTATACGCAACATTTTGTTATTTTATTCAGAATTTTTCGTGTCATTACAGAAACAAAAATGATCTGAAATTAGAAAACTAAAAACTGACATTTACTGCAGATATATACACGATTATTATACACGATTTGTAAGAAAGTATAAAATTTCCTTATATTAACTTATGTTATGCCTAATGTTGTCAAATTTTCAAGTTACCTGATTTTAAATAAATAGAGAAATCGATTCACAATAAGTAAACTAGAATGTTTGTATGTAAAATTACACTAAAATATACTAATTTTTGTCTCACGTATCGAAATAATGATCACAGTAATTAAAACCCTCATTTATTTATATTATTTCACGACTATTTATCGACCATATGGTCACTTTCAACGTATGTTGAGGAAGTCGTGATTTATATCAGTGGATTCGTTGTGAAAAAAATTATGCCAAAAATGTGCGAAATCTGTTCGACTTTTATTGTCGCGAAATCAAACGATTCAAATTTGATAAAATTAAAAAATAGAGGTAAATTAATGTTTGCTTCAAATGATGTCATAAAAATTACGAAAACATGCGAAGCCGTCATACGTGAAAATAAGAATATCATCTTCACAGCTAAGAATGTGAAAAATGTGTTGCGCGTTATAGCATTTCGAAGAGTTTTTAATATCGTTTTTAATGATGAGGAAATGATAAATCATATCTTAGACCAAGAATTTATGAATGACCATAAGACAGCTTTAATTAATCGAATTATAGAGACATATATAAATATTAGATTGTTTCACGAAGGTAAATCCGCTGCACAGAAGAATGAAAATTTGCGACATATGTTCACAAAACTGATACGCTTTAAACACCAGTAACTATGTTTTCATTTTATAATAAGAATTATTATTTTTATTTTGTCCGTTAGTATGTATTACCCTTAGATAATAGGCACTGAAATGTCACACATATATATAAACCTCATTTATTGATATTATTTCACATACACAAAATATATATATATGTATTCCATCTAATATTTTTCTTTTCTATTTATTTCCAAGTAATATTTTCTCGAAGTCAGTCAGTCTTTTCAGGAAATATGTAATTGTAGATTCTTCGAACCTTGATGATTTACGTCTATTCCCGCGTGAAAAATTAATAGAATTTCCAAATGTCCCACAAAATCCTTGGTTATCTTCGATTTGTCGAAAAGACTGCACACGTAGGCAAGAAAAAAAAATAGTAGAAGCAGAAATTTCTTCGTTGTCATCGTTCCAATCTGTAGATAATTACTTAGATAGTGATTTCGAGCCAACATCACCAGAAAAAACGGAATTGATGGAGACAATCGATGTCTCTCTTGGATTGAGTCCGGTGAAACGCCAGACGGAAGTATCGATTCTCAAATAATTTTAATCAATCCATTGAAGCCCACATGATGCAATTTCGTCATTTAACTTTGAATTGTAATCGTATAACTTGTCAATGGTGGTATCTAGAAATTTCTAAAATGACTTGTAACCTTGGAAAAATCGAAAATTAATCGAAAAAATGTTTTTATAATTGTATTTTTTCTTAACATGGATATTTCGTTGCCTTAACATTTTTTTATGTCTAAAACCTATCTAGATCATGTCCTCAATCTCTCAACTTACAATAAGCACGGTAAGTAAACTCAGAAAATATTTTGTTAAAACGAATTGGCGGCCATAATTTCCAATTTCTTTTTAAAATTTAACAATTTTTTCTTGAAATCTAGAATTTTTATCACAATTCCGAATATTTGAAAGAACCGTGAATAAAATCGAAAAAAATTTGATTGTTTTTTTTTTAACCAATTCAATGGGCTGTTAGAAGATTTAGGCGCTGTTACAGGATTGCATAAATCTAAGGAGGTCTGCTACAATCGGTAATTGTCACCCGTGTGGTAGGCAACCGGTTCTTCAAGTACTGCGTACTGTTGCCGCCTGTTGGCTGGCTCACTGCTACACGTTTTTATAACTTAAGCCGCCTGCTGAGCAAGGCTTATTAGAGTCAGTGTTTCGCGTATAGCTTAATTAATTTTTGTTAAACTATCCTTCGTCTCAAAGTTGTTTGCCTGTAGACGAGCATCGCAACAGGGTAGCGGCATTGCAAGGAGCCGTCATAATTTATTCTCAAAGTGTATGAATTCCGAATTGTAATCTTTTATATTACAATTGTTCGAATTTCCGCTTGGGATATTTCTTTGGCTTTACTCGTTCTCCGGCTCCACATAAGAATGCGGCTATGAAGATTCGATATCGTTAAAAACGCTGATCATTCGAACGATATAGTTATATTTCGTAAATTAACGCACACATCCAAACCCCCACAGCGAATTCCTGTACATAAACATTTCAAAAGTCGAATGCGAAGCATTTTTATAAGAATTAATTTATGATTTTTGCGCCCTTCCCTCCATTTAAATGTAATTGCCAATTTGAAATTTTTTAAACTAGTTTAACCTGCAGCGGCAAGAAAAGATTTTCTTTTAAGTACTATAATACACTATTCTTATACTATATTTTGAAGTACGGTAGGTCGGTTTTTTCCCTTTTGAGAAAATTTAAAAAAGAAGTATTTAAAATTTTATAATGGAAAAAATATTTCACGCAATATAAAATACGAAATAGGAATGCTATAAAATAGAAGACTAGAATTATCGCTTTTGCAGAATAATTGAAGTTATCGTGAATTTAATATTATAGAACCACTTATTTTTTTGACGCATCATACCATATTCTAGTCATATATGTATACGAGTAATTCCATGATACTTTTAATATTTAGGAAACTGAACATAAACTTGATAAGTTTGGTATTCTGGATGAACAAATAAATTTTTTCGGTCCAAAAAAAGCTCATTTGTTTCCTCCGAAAGACAAAAAATATAGGGCAGTTTCTAACAAGAACCATTAGAAATAATATTTCACAAAATAAAATTACATTTTAGGGGGTAATGAGGAATATGAAAATGTGGGAATTAAGGGCTAGCATAAAGATACATTTATATGTATATACAAAAAATCAAATTCATTATTTCTAAAAATTCTGGTAAAAGACTGTCCTATATATTTTGAATAAGGTATTTTGCATCATTCATTCGGAAATTATAATTCTCCCTCAAACAAAGCTATTCTGCGATATCTTCCTACATCCGCTTTATATAAAACCATTTTTTTTGTTCTTCTATAATACCAAAATTTTTGTTCGGTTTTCTGTAGAATACGATATCCGTGATAACTTTAATTATTCTGCAGCAGCGATAATTCTAGTCTTCTATTTGTTAGCATTCCTATGTCGTATTTTATATTGCGTGAAATATATTTTCAAGGAATCAATCTGTTATTAAGATAGATATTTATATTCATATAAATGTATATTTTCACTATTTTTCGAAAACAATACACGAGTTCTTATCATCGTTCTTATATAAGTCCGTAATCATCTATTTTTTCATATTCATCATTACCCCCAAAATGCAATAATGCAGTAAATTCCATATGATAGGAACATTTTTAAAAATATACGATCATATTCCCAGGTGGAAAAGTTTTATAAAACTTATATAAAATTTTAATACAATAACTGTATAAAAATTTTATAAAAATTATATAAGAAAATGGTTCTATAGATAATTTATAAAGTTATTATAAAGAACACATATTTGCATGAATACTTTATAAAATCTATATAAAAATTTTATAAAAAATATATAAAATTGTTAATTTTATATAGAAAATGAAATGATCACTCCCAATAGAACTTCAACGTTTTTTTATTCATTTTTTTCTTCATTTTTGTTGTAATTGACCCAACGATATAACGCACTAGATTTAAACATGTAATTATATAGATATGGGCGTTACGTGAAGTCGAATTCTGGCGCGCACGTTTCATATAATATTTTATGATATATTATGCGTTAAATTTGTGCGTCGTTTTTTGTGTGTCACAATAATACAGTGTTTGCTATATTGTGATACACTGTATGCTCAGCTTTGACGAACACTTAAGTGCCGCGGTCAGCATACGCTTGTAAATACGTATTTTACGCACCAAATTATGGCATTCTTTTTTTATAACCTTTAAAGCCCATACTTGAGTCGTTTGCTACCCAGTGAACATTTCAAAGTGCTGTATATGGGGGTTCGTTTTATAAATAAAAAATACATGAATAATTAATCTTTTTCCGTCATATTACTATTATTATTTTAAGATCGAGGACTGAAAAAACTGATCTGAATTTGTTTCGATTTCTCAAAGCATTTTAAGGGCCCTAAAAGATTGCCAGGAACCTATCAACCTAAGGAGTGAGGGCCCAAAAATACGTATGGGCCTTAAGGGTTCATTCTAGGAATAAATAGTTCTATAAATAATTTATAAAGTATTTATAAGTTTGTATATTTTTGCAATGAAAGCATAAAAATACTACGGCGCTTTTTTGCCTTCGTTACATAAAGTATCACATGCACCACGGGCGGGGACTTAGAAGAACTTCGACAAGAGTCTTTAAAATTTCTCTTGAAATTCGAAAGTCCCTCCTTCGCCGACTTGGTACATAAATACTATCATGCATGTATTTTAGAGAAATGATATAAAATTTAAGTGTTTGCCAAGACTTTTTATTAAAAAAAGGCGTCTTCAACAGATATTTGCACAAAAAGTAATTTCTAAAAAGTTATAGAAATTATGCAAATATGGAGTTCTATAAACGTAAAATAACAAATATAAAGTTTCAGTATTTATATACAAATTTTGAGAAATTATGGATTAATTAGGAAATAAATTCAGAAACTACTATTTATAATTTTAAAAATTTTATTTTTTTTCATTCAAATTAACCGGTAAACATAAGTAATTCTTCACACGTATCACCTGATTCTTAATTTCATTAAGGAGGTAGTCGTGCGACAGTACCCGTCAAAAGTCTACCCCACATAAATCCACAGACGCCACTTTGTTTCTTCAGTGCGTGTAATGAACGTTTTGGGAGAGAGTGTACTTGATGGATGCCTGTTACACACCAATTTCTCAAGGAATCGTGTCTGTGTACACCAACATCAGCAAAATTTCGAAACGGCAACCTCGCATTTTAGATTTTCCATCTCCCTCGTTTTCCTCTCTCTGTCGAAACGACATAATTTCGCTGTCTATTTATTAATATTATTACAAAACTGTACCGCTAGGGTTCTTCAATTTTTTTTACAATGTTCTTTAATATATTTTACACAACATATTAGTTTTTTATAAAAACGGTAAATACCGTTTTTCTGTAAATAATTAATATGTCATGTCGGCAAAGGCTTAGTATGGGGAACACGTGTTAAAAAGTGAAACTTTGAGGACGATTATCTCCATTATCGTACGGACAGGCTTTCTGAAATTTTAACCACGTATTGATATCAACGTCATTAACGTTTGGTGAAAAAATGAAAGACTTCGTAAAAAAATCGTTTCACGCGACTACCTCCTTAACGGGAACAATTTGTATACAATAGGTTTCACGAAAAGGAACAATAAATGTCGAAAAAGATATGTTTAAACTCTTAATTGAGATAGGGATGGTTTCATTGTCATAAACAAGTTTTCGTGTTACAGCGACGATCATATTATTAAATTTTAAGAAGTATAGTACAGTAGCCAAAGATGAATCATTTAATAAAACATAAAAGTTATTTCGCTTTTTTTGCTTTGTATACATTTTTGATGTAATTATTGAACGGCCCAATTTTACTCTAGAATATGCTTTTAAGATATCCGGTTCGATACCGTTTAGTTCACAAAATTGTATTATTTCGTACAATTCGTCCTCATAACAACTGCTTTTAAGGCATTTTCCAAGTACTTCATTACCATAATATTCCTTATTTTTCGAGATATCTAGCATGTGTTTAAAAATTTGAAGGATATTCAAAATTTTCAGAGTGTTTGCATTTTCAATATCTAATTTATTACTACCATGGACAATTCTTTTTACATACCCATTAACATCTTCGAAAGAAAACGCTGTCCATGATTGTAATGGTCCCCACAAGAGGACGTTTCGTGGTATATGAAGTAATTGATGCGCATTGAAGGAACATTTCTCAAGACCATATAATGACATTATTTGCACATTAAACATAAAAAATAAACACTCGGCTAGTTCTATTTCTTGCAAGTGGATTTTGGTTGTCATCAATAACCTCGTTGCGTAAACTAATAGTAAAAAATGGTCGTAATATTTTTTATGTAGTTTTCCACTTAATAAAATAGGGAAATAGTTTAACAGACATTCCCTAATTTCGGAAGCTTTCCAATACTTTATATACTTTAAAATCCTTGGTGTACGAGTTACGAAAGGGGGATAAATATCTTGTAAATCTTTATTGATTTCATCCCGCACTGATTTTTTTATATAAAAGGGACTACCTTTATTTTTTGAATTAAACCAGAGATCGAAGAGCATTCGAGTTACACCTAGTAATAATGAATGCATATAATCTGGGACGAATGACTCTGCAATATCAAAAATGTGATTTGTGATGTTACTGAAGGACCTTTCACACCATTCACGTGTATCAATTCTTTGTTTAAAAAGACTTCTCTTGCTTGTAAATACATACGCTCTTTAGTTCGAAGAGCTTCACCGTTCTCATTAAGCGTAGGGTATACTCTATTGAATCCAGTTTGGCTGGTTTGACCTGGGTGCTCGCAAAAAGTGCAACCAAATTGACCATTATATTGCATTATATTTTGGGCTGCAGCTCTTGCAGGTGCATCTAAGGTTGCAACTGGCGCAATTGCAATAACATGAATTGTACGTTTTTGTACCTCATCGTACCACTCGATACCTTGGTCACGTAAATTCTGCATCTTTTTTACAAAAGGCCATAAAAAAGAAGTCATATTAGGTTTTTTTACATTACTGCTATAAATGCCACAAACAAATTGGTAATTTCTGCGATTCTGCGGGGGTATATTTATAATTTGAGCTTGAACAAGCCATATTTGTCCATTTCAGCTATTGGAAGAAGGAAGACCATCAGTATTCCATAGTAAGCATACGTCGTAATCTTGACGAAGAATTTCAGTTTTTAACTTTTTATATTTAAGACCTGTAGTTATATCGGTTATGAAATTTTGATCATGTTCGATATTATTACGAAAAGCATCTATTAATCCTTTCAAATTTCTAAATTCAAAGGCATGTTTTATCGCAGCTTCCAAATCGTATTCAATGAATGAGGCATTTATATTTACATTCTTGCAATTAGTACAAGCAGATATCAACGATTCTGCATCCCATTGTCCCAAATATTCACTACAATTTTCACATAAACGATGCTTTCTAATTATATTCTGTGAATACGGTAAATTTGCATCGATAAATTTATATGGGTGATTCTCCTGAAAGGGACCCGTTTTCGTAATTTTTTTATGAGAAAATTTTTTGTCGAAATATTTTTTTTCTTTTTATGAAATATGTTCTGGATACGTTTTGGAGTGAGAATCCACTGTTGCGCAAAATTCACGACTAATATTAATAATTTTATAACCCTTTTTATATTTCAAAATATTCATGTGCATTAAATGATGACAATTATTATATTAAACGTTAAATATCAGTCTATATGGATGTAAAACCCATAAATTAGATTAGTTGATGTATATATATCATTAAATATTTAAAATTCAAAATGGCGGATTCAATATGCCGAACCGAAATTATTAAAAATTGTTTAATTAGGCTAAAATCGATTACTCGGGGGGTTTCCGGGTCGCTGGTCATGAATCCATTACCAGATATTGAAAATTCAAAATGGCGGATCCAATATAACGGACAAAATTCTGAAAAAGTTGTTTGATTGGGCTACAGTCGAGTACTCATGGGTTTCTGGGGTCTCTATTATTAGTCATAATAATAATCATATAGCTTGAAAATTTTGTTTAAATAATAATATATTACAGTAGTTTAATTTTCAAAATAAATGTAATATGGCAAATAATTTTAGTATGAAAAATATAATGTAATAATTACATAAAAATTGAAGTATGTAACATTACATGCAATAGTCATTTATTGAGATCAGCACACATTAACAATATATACAAGTAACACTTAATACAATATAACATGGTTACAATACAACGTTACTTTTTAGTTTTCCTTCTCGGTTGCTTTCTCGAAGATTGAGTGTTTTTCTGATCTGGCGTTGTTTTTCTAGTTCTAACATTTTTAGGCTTCTTTTCAAATTCGTTGTTCACAAATTTTAATTCTCCCAAATAATAGTGTGTGCAATTTTGATTCATTTGGCAATCGTAACAGCTCATTTCGTTGAATCGAATTATATCTTTATCAGATCTGGTCCACTTAAATTGATGCACGTTCATCGTTCCGGCAAAAGGTAGAAGATTCTTCGGTAATTTTTCATCAATAATATTAATTTCATCTTCGCTGATTTCTGCCATGAAGATTTTTTGACAACTTTCTTTTAGTTTAGTTACTAGAGTTTCAAAGTTATTAATATCGTCACCATGAACAACCAAGGAGTCAGCGGTTCGTTTTATGTAACCACCAATTCCATCCGCTGGCCCTTTCCCGTGGCCTGCTTCCGAATAATTGTAAACGATATTATCAAAATTATCGTACATTTTTGGAATCAGATTACAGATTAGCCAGAACATGCTTTTGTTACGGTACTGGGTAGAAGGACCATCACTTTGGAAATGAATGGTATTCAATGTTGGAAATTTTGTTAAGGCGTTATCGAGTACAGGTTTTAAATGAGCTAATATAGATGCAGAATCGTGCCGTAACGATTTTGAAAACGTGCAAAAGCCTTGAGAAAAATCTTTGCAATATAACATACCTGTATGTAAGGCTACTTGTTCCTTAGACGCTCCAAAATGTACTGATTGTGGTTCGTGTGCATATTTACATAAATAATTTTCACTCCAATCCATCAAAATAAACACGTCGTTCTCGGAAAGCGAACTTTTTATAATTTTTGTAGCGTTGTGTTGTTGAGTAATACGTTGCGTATGTGCCATAAATGGAATTAACCACTTAGATTCAAAAGTACTTTGAATATTGCTTATTGTTGTTTTTATATTATCCTTTAATGTTAATTGAACTATTATTTCATTCTTTGTTTTCGAGGAAATTCTCTTCTCTTTTTTCGTTACCCATTGTTGATAACAAACTTCATCATTTTTATCTCTATTTTCGCCAATTTTAATATTCTTAAGTTGACAATCAACACATTTTCGGAGCATACAATTTTCGGAATTAGATTGACAGACCATCGAATTTATCACTTCAGCAATACTTTTTTCCACGATAATATTTTTGCTTATCAACGCGTGTACAATTAAATTTACATTTTCATGTTTGACGCACAAACATGTGTCACGGGAACTAATTTTAGGTGGAATGATCCAAAAAGGCAGTAATTTTGCAAAGTATGAATAGCTAATTTTGATGTTCGTAATGTCGAAACAAAACTTTTTATACAGTGACTTTATTGGTGCGTTCAAAGATGTTTGCATTTTAATTTTATTTCTAGTTATGCAATCTTTCTTACCTGGTCTAATTCGACTATTTTCAACATAAAATTGTTCAACAATTTTTTGTAATCGTATCTTTCTCATTTGTTGAACGTTCGATGATGCAGGCTTTGGCTTGTGTGGGATCACTTTATTGGAATAATTTTTCTTGTTCGTTGCCTCTTCATTTCCTTCCACTAAGCGTCTAATTACTTGTTTACTTTTATATGACTTTGTGTCTTTATATGCCATTCTAATTCTTTCTATCAACGATTCACTTTTTAATATCCGTGTAGCTGATCTTGATCTTACTCTTAGTAATTTTCGTTCCACTGTTTTCAATTTTCGTTGCAATTTTTCATTTTGATTCTTCAATTCTTGATTCTTTCTAAAAAGTTTCGAATCTTGACTTTTCCTTATTCTTTTTCGGCCTCGACGTGATTTGGTTTCGTTGTTAGCATTATTTTTTACGAATTCAATGTTTCTAGTTTTCAACTTTTGTTTGTAACGTTTCTGTGCTTCTCGGTGTTTCTTTTTGTACTTCACAATTTCATCTTCTGTCATATTTTTCCTTGATTTAACTTTACCAGCTGCAACTCTCTTCGCAAATCTTTCTCTCTCTCGCTGTTTACTGAGTATGTGCTTTTCTGGATCATTCTACAAGTCTACACTTGATTTGAGATTCTCTTTTCTGTTTTAATCTAGCTTCAGATGTTTTAGTTTTTTTTGCCTGCAACGAACGCAATATTTGTAAACGTGTAGGTTAGAATTGACATTTATACTTAAAAAAAAGTATTTGAAAAATTCTGTACATTTCTTGTTACGATGTGTTATTAATTGAGCATTAATGAAGTGTACGTACCATTTTTTCTTATTATTTCCTCAAATTCATATATTTTAAAAGCAAAAAACTATTGACGGCACGATGATATATCACAAGGTTTGAAATATTTAACGTTAGCAACGTATTTCAATTGTTCGCATGACATTTCTCATGAAATACCAACCGTACGAACAATATAAGATTTACATTTTTTGTTTTAATAATTTATAGTTTTATTTAATAACAAATTCAGAATACAATGAGTATTCATTGTCAGTTTTATGTCAATCAGATTAATGTTCCTTGGCTTCGAATTTTCAAATCTGGCTACATATTCGTGATATGTCTGGCTACATGTTCGTGATGATCAGCTCGTACGAAAACCCCGCAGTACTCACTATTACCTGGATCAGATAAAATTTGTGCATTTCGATTGGCCATCTTGGATTCACCATTTTGAATATGTAAAATCTAAATCTACATTCGTCATCAGCGACCACGAGAATTCCCGAATACTCAGCTGGATCACCATCGGGAAGTTTTTCATATTTCGGTCGGCCATATTGGATTCGCCATTTTGCATTTTCAAAATCTGACTTTAGATTCGTAATCAGCGACCTTGAAACCCCCCGGGTATCCAATTTCATCAAGTTTGGGCAATTTTTCACATTTTACACAGCCATCTTAGATCAGCCATTTTGAATTTTTAAAATTTGACTTCAGATTCGTAATCAGCGATTCCGAAAACCTCCGAGTACCCAATTTCAACAAGTTTGGGCAAATTTTCACATTTCACTCGGCCATTTTAAATTTTCAAAATCTGACCTCAGATTCATAATCAGCGACTCCGAAAATCCCCGAGTACCCAATTTCATTACGTTTGGACAATTTTTCACATTTCACTCGGCCATCTTGGATCCGCCATTTTGAATTTTCAAAATCTAACTTCATATTCGTTATCAGCGACCTCGAAAACCCTCGAGTACCCAATTTCATCCCGTTTGGATAATTTTAAGTAACAAAT
The DNA here is from genome assembly GCA_030407085.1 of Trichopria drosophilae. Taxonomy (NCBI): domain Eukaryota; kingdom Metazoa; phylum Arthropoda; class Insecta; order Hymenoptera; family Diapriidae; genus Trichopria; species Trichopria drosophilae. The sequence continues at coordinate 84,832,580 of CM059583.1, forward strand.
TTTAGATATTTTCCTCGTAAAGAAATATGTATGTGTAAAGGGACAAATAGAGGCCTATTTACTTATATAAAACATAAATAAAACATTTTTGTTATATTTTTAACTATTGTATATATTTAAAATAAAGTATTTTTCAATATTTAGAAATAATACTTGCAAAATAAAATGGTAGATTAATTTTTATGCAATTATGTAAAATGTCTTCGGAGATCACCCGTCTTCGGAGATCATTTATTGACATATTATTGAATTTCATTAAATAATAAATAGTTTTAATAAAAAAATCCTTGTAGCGCCTTTTTAGGGACCCTAAATACTTAAGTTTTGCGTCATTAGAATCGAATTTTAGTAAGTTAATTCATTTTTATTGTCAAAAATGTGTGTCCTCGGAGATCACCCGGAATTTTTCCTCGCGTAAAAACACAAGTATTAAGCAGTAATATAAAATAGAAATAAATATTTACAGCTAAATCGACTTACACATCATCAAGAGCACAGTTCACAGTTGAACTTTACGCATTGAAAAAATTTATTAATATTTTTCTGACACTTTACAGGAGAAAAATGCGATAAAATGTGATTTTCGGTGAAATTCAGCAATAAGTTTCCAATGTTTGTTTCAAAGTAATAAAAATATTTTAAAACTGGCTTCTATGCGTGAAAAGTTAGTCAATATATGCTAGTTTAAGAATCAATTTATAAAAAATTGCAACAAAACAAAATGTAGAATAAAATATGAGTTTGAAAATGTCAAACAGCGTTGGCGACACATTTTAGGGTCCTTTTTAGGAGAATCACCCATATAAAAAATGTTTTGATTTCGGCAAATGATTGGGTTGCGGTAAAAACTTGTTTATAAGCTTTAAAAGCTCATAAAGAGCTTTCTTCGTCAAATTATGCTTGGTGTAAAATTTTAAAATTTCGTACACGCATTCTCCTGTAGACAAATTTGCACCATCGTGCAATTTTTGTTGGAATCCCGCGTTTCCGTTTTCTTCAGTTTCTTCCGAATCTTCGCAGGGAAAAGACTCATGTTCCTCGTAATCGAAGTTGCTTGTCGAATCATCTTCTGATAAAGTGTATGGTAAGTTTGACTCTTCTTCATCATCATTTATGCCGAAAACGCTTCTATCATCGTCACTGCACAAGTTCTATGAAAAAAAATTCAATTAAATTAATTTAAAAGTCAAGATTTGTGTAAAGTCGTGTTTCTAAACATTAATACCCCTAAGTAAATGAAAAAAGAAAAGCCATTACTTTCACTTGCAAGGAAACGGCCCCAGGAGTATCTCACCGATTTTCTTTAAATTTAGAATGTACGTGGTAATACATGGAAAATATTTAAAACGTGTTTTTTACGTGTCTAGAGGTTCATGGTAAGAATGAAAAATGCCCTTAAGAGACACCCTAAAAAAATGTTTTTTTCAATTTTTCGAAAACTAGTTGGACTTTTTTGATGAAACAGTGGATATTGTTCTTAATTGAAACATGAACATTTCCAAAAAAAAATGCTGAGCATTTTCCGAGAAATTAAAAAAATAATGTTTTTGAAGGTCATTTTTAAGGTCATTTTTACCCCTGAAATGGGCGTTAAGCAGGAAAAAAATTACATGTTGAATAACGTTATGTATACTACAACATATTACAATTTTAAAGAAAATCCATGTTAGTCCCTATAGCCAAATAAAAGAAGTTAGTTATACGTCTATATCGTATTAAATTTCAGGAAAGTATCTCTGCATATCTGATGAGATATACAGCACTACTCTTCAGTTAATTCATTCTTGAAAGAAATTGAAATCTGCAATTTTTAATATAAATTAATAGTAAAATAAATTTGTTTATAAAAATTAATTTGTTCAACAACTTATATTAATGACTCAAATTTGCTTCTCATCACCTTTCGAAAAATTAAAGAAATATTTTTAATGAATTGATTTTAACGGATGTCGGCTTATTTTTTCGAGATAAAGATTCTCTACAACGTCATCGAACGAATTTCTGAACCTAAAATAAAATATTTTTATTTTTGTTTGAAAAAGAAACTATAACTTTTTATAATTCGTGAATAATGTTAGTATTGATGCAAAATATTTGAAAAAGTTCGTTCGTTGAAGTTGTAGAGAATCTATTTCTCGAAGAAGTAAACCGTCATCCATCAAAATCTATTTAATTTTAAAAAATGTTGAAAACATTTTAAAAGTTAATTAGAAACAAAGTTTTAGTTATTAACGAACGTTTTAATCTTATTTTCAAGAAGAACAATGCTTCCTCTCTTCAATAATATAATTAATATTGAAAACAAAATTCTTTGAAATGTTATTATGCGGATTGTTTTCTTTAATAGACGGTATTCTGGGGAACTATTACCTTGTAGAGTGCTGTAATATTTAAGAAATGTTTCAGATGTGAATTTGCAAAATATTCTATTCGAAATATTATGTGAATTGTTTATGGGAATTATTTATTTTTAAATGATTCATTTACAAAAATATCCTTACAAGAAATTGGTGTAAACTCAATTTTATAAATGAACTTATTGCATTTAATACTGAATATTCTGAGGAATGGTGTGTGAGAGATTTCGAGACAGTTTCAGGTTTTAGGATGGAAATAAATGAATTATTTTGAAATATTTTTAAAGTATAATATTAGAAATCATTAAATTTTAAAATACCCACTAACTGTAAAAGCAGAAGCATACCAGAAGCATGTTTTTCAAATGCCGTGAATGTTCTTATAAAATATCTGATAATAAATACGTTTTTTGATCAATAATTCATGCAGTAAAGATTGCGTAATTAATTAATATGATACTGCCAGAGAGCTGAAATAAATTTTGAAAAACATACGGCATGAAAGTATTTAGATGCGAAAGATGAAAAAGGCAAACTATAAACCACATCGAAATATTTAAAAGGACATGTTAATTATTTTGATGATAATAAAATTCACCTCATGATCCATAAAACTATCACAATTATTGTCTACATCGGGAACTGATTCTTCGAAAGTTCGTCCATGTTCACCATGTAATGGGGCTCTCGATTTTCGCCAACGTCTCAAAGTTGTTACAGGTATCTGTCCAATCTACAATATTAATTACTTCGACCCAGACCTTAAGTCTGGACGAAGTATTGAATTTGGTCACCTCGGGCAAAAAAATTACCCTATAGTTTTTCATCAAATGTCCACGTTTCAGACCCTAAGGAAGCCAAAAAACGAAAAAAAAAATTTGTGTCCGTGATCTTGTACGTACGTACGTCCCGTTTTTATGTCTCGCGATATCGCGCACACGGTAAGGCCGATTTAAAATTTGCTGCTATATTTCAGTTTGGCATGGTAAAACGCAGATCTGATTAGTTTTTGGAGTATATCCATACAAGATTACTGGATGGTCGGTTAAAAAAACAACAAAAAAACAAGTTTTTTGCATTTTTCGTTTTGAAATACAAATCACACAAAAAAATGTTTCAAACAAAAAAGATAGAGCATCGAATTCTCTACAAAAAAGGTTCTATACATTTTTTTCGAAAAACCAACAGTAATGTCGTAAAAACGAATAAACATGAAATTTATTTTTTAAATACGCGTCTTGGCATAACTTAGATCTGATTAGATTTTGGGGGAGATCTACCCGTCCATTACTAAACAAAATTAGCCCCAATTAATTTTCTTCGTGGTTTTTTTCATTTATTTTGAAAAATACAAATTTTATTAAAAAATGTTTCAAACAAAAAAGATAGAGGATGAAATTCTCTACAAAAAAGGTTCTATACATTTTTTTCGAAAAACCAACAGTAATGTCGTAAAAACGAATAAACATGAAATTTATTTTTTAAATACGCGTCTTGGCATAACTTAGATCTGATTAGATTTTGGGGGAGATCTACCCGTCCATTACTAAACAAAATTAGCCCCAATTAATTTTCTTCGTGGTTTTTTTCATTTATTTTGAAAAATACAAATTTTATTAAAAAATGTTTCAAACAAAAAAGATAGAGGATGAAATTCTCTACAAAAAAGGTTGTATGCATTTTCTTCCTAAAGTCAACGATAATGCCATAAAAACTGGTTTAAAATGTTTATGACTATTGTCTGAAAAAGTATTGAATTTGGTCATCTCGGCAAAAAAATTACCCTATTGCTTTTCATCAAATTTCGACGTTTCGACCCCCTACCCCCCCAGGGGTAGTCTTTGCCAGCCCCTCGGGCGCGGTGATCACCTACGGGCGCATAAGTTCTTTTACGCGCTTGGTACGAAAATATCTATTTCGATATATCTAAAAGATGTCTTATAGATATCTATACGATATCCGTCATAGATCTTTTCGGCACTTTCAAGATATCTTTGACGAATTATATGTATATATATATATACAGGGTGATCCAAAAGTCCCGGAACAGCAAAATATCTCAGCGGGAGTGCATTTTCGGGGAAAATGTTTTAGACAAAAGTTTAAGGATTTTTCCCTGGCTATTTAATGGCGATATTGAATTTGACCTTGAACATGACCTTGAAGGTTATTTCAAGGTCAAGTTAATTTTTTTAAATGGGAACCCCTATTTTTTTTCATGGATTCTGAAAGAGCGGGAAATTCTACGTCCGAGTATGATATGATCGATTTTTCCGGCAAGGTCATTTCAAGGTGAAACTTAAAACTCCCGTGACGGCGAGTCTCTCCGAATCCGTGAAAAAAAATAGCAGTTTCCATTAAAAAAAACAAACTTGACCTTGAAATAACCTTCAAGGTCATGTTCAAGGTCAAATTCTGTGCTACCATTAAATATCCCAGGAAAAATCCTTAAACTTTTGTCTGAAACAATTTCCAAAGAAATGCACACCCTCTGAGATATTTCACCGTTACGGGAGTTTTAAGTTTCACCTTGAAATGACCTTGCCGGAAAAATCGATCATATCATACTCGGACGTAGAATTTCCCGCTCTTTCAGAATCCATGAAAAAAATAGGGGTTCCCATTTAAAAAAATTAACTTGACCTTGAAATAACCTTCAAGGTCATGTTCAAGGTCAAATTCAATATCGCCATTAAATAGCCAGGGAAAAATCCTGAAACTTTTGTCTGAAACATTTTCCTCGAAAATGCACTCCCGCTGAGATATTTTGCTGTTCCGGGACTTTTGGATCACCCTGTATATATATATATTGTATATATAATATCATAATAATACAGACAGTAATTAGTAAAACACAGTAAACATGTAATATGCATCGAATAGTCTATTACAATACTAGTGCTTGAAGTAAGTGTTTTGCAACTTTTATTTATTAATACTTCGGCTGGCCTGTTGTCGGGGTCGAAGTTTTGAAAATGCTCATTTTCAATTTTCATACATATAAGAAACACTATATTGTTGTAACATATCTATCGAAGCCACTTAGACCTAAATATGATTGGACCCCCAAATATCAATATAATTTTATAATATAATTGAAAGCTGTTAGTAAACAAACCAGTATTAAGGAATAGCCGACTCTCCACTGGGTCGAAGTTTCTGAGCGAGCGAAGCGAGCGAGGCACCACGCCAACACTAGTTTTCTTATTATATTAAGGTTATTGTAAATTAGTGACTAGTGCATTTTTTAAAAAGTCATCATTTTAATGAGAAGGTTATTCTAATTACGTACCTGTTTGTCGTTTCGCCGGTAATTACGGTATCTTAACATTTCTGGGTAGTGCTTCTTTATTAATATAATATTGTTTGCATTAATACCATAATCGTGTTATTGACGTTTTCCATAACGAATTACACAACAAAAAAAAAGGAATGCGAAACTCGAAGTCGAATCGAACGCTGTTTCGTTATTCGCGCAATCGGGTTTGAATTCAGTTTGGTATCCTAGGAAACAAACAGCGAATCAAGATAAAAATACGTCAAATCGTTCTTTAAGAACATGGAGCTTCAATATTTAATCGAATGTGACGACCGAACTTTTTGCGTTATATACGAACATTCTATTCAAAAAAGAAAAGAAGTAAAAAAGCCACGTGAAGGAGATCTTATCAATTTCTTTTGGCCCGAGGATACGAAATCTAGCCGACTGTACGCTGGAAAAATTCTCCAAATTTCTGGTAAAGTCTTTTATTCTATGATGACTTACAAAAAACATCTTTTTTTTAAATAACAAGTTTACAATTTACTTAGAATATGAATTGCATAACTGATAATAGAATAAGAATAATGATTTATAATACTATGCATATGTTCATTACAGATAATGAAAATGAACTCCTGAAAGCAATGAATCAGATGAGCAATAAGGAAAGAAATCAAAATAAGGCTAAAAAAGAACAAGGACAAGTAAAAATTGTTCGGAAAAAGAAACACACCGTAGAGGTGAGGTTAGGTTAGACTTTGTAATGACTTTATATTTATATCTATCTTTATATTAACTATTCTCATTAGTTTCTAACAATTTTTGTCATTATTTGTGTTTAAATAAATTGCAATTTGCTCATATATCTTTCTATTGGTAGAAGTAATTGTCGACTTATTTCGTTTTTATTTACATTTTAAACTATTTGTTTTCTGTTGAGGGTTTGCCAATGTTTGGTTCTTTGCCAAATTTCGCTTATTTTAATTTATTTCTAATGTTTATATTTATGAATGTTTTTCGCGGATAATGAACTCAAAATAACCTGAATTAATTTCTTTTCAAGTAGGTTGAGGAACAATTAAAACTCAAAGCAACGAGCTTGTTGGAGAAACAAATAATCGCCAAAAATGAGGAGTGTTTGCTTGAAAATTGGGAAATTAACACTGATGTAGATGTGGAGCCTGAAGCAAGGACCAATATCAGTGATAAAGATTGGATTGTGAATCTATTAAACGTCGTTACAAACTATGTTGATGTGTGTGTTGATACAATTTCTTCAATTCAAGAAAACTTAAAAAAAATTACTAAGGTACATTTGAAATACATCTTGATATTTTAATATTTTGCACTATTTCAATAAAGTCTCTGTCTCTGTTTACTTTCAATTAATCTTTCAAGTTTAATCAGAATTGATGCATTTAACTATATATATAACAGTATTGATGTTTATCGGGCTAAAATTGAAAAAATAAAAAATTATATTATATCCCTTACATAATTATTTGTATTTTAACGCTTTCTTCCTACTATTACCCCTGTTTTTTAAATTTTGTTAAAAAAAATATCTTTAATATAATTTTTTATTTTTTTTATATTAGACCGATAAACATCAATACTGTTAACAATTTGCATTCTTACTGAAAATATTAGGGGGATCCGATTAATGTATTTTCTTTAAACCAATTAATTGGTCTCATTATTCCGCGCACAAAAGTATTAAGGTTATGATTACTGAAAACTAAATAATATTTTACAAGATATTCTACATTTTGTGTCAAAATATTGTTAACTTCAAACCTTTATAACTCAAAAAGTACTTAATAAAAAAATATTTTATTATAGTGTTTTGGAAAGCTCTCGAGATAAGCTATAAGAATATGTAATAAAATGTAGGGGGTTCTATTTAAAAAAATAAGATTGACCTTGAAATGACCTTGAAGGACATGGTCAAGGTCAAAGTCAAGGTCATCATCTTACTCCCCGCTTGAAACCATACAACTTTGCTATTGGACATTTTCTCCTAAGTGCATTCTAACTGAAGATATTAGGGGGGTCCGATACTTTTCGATGACCCTGTATATAATATACAATTGTACACGTTTACAGCAAATGCACTACACCATCTAAGCTATGATCTTATTTGTTTGTTATACCTTTACTTAAACAAAAGTCCTGTTATCATCAAAAATAATTAATACGTAACATATGATTTGTGTACAACTTCATCAAATTTCAATATAATTGTCTAAAATTTGTATACAACTATATATAGTATAACTTACACATAAATTGAAACGCACGTATTTTAATTCATACGTTTCTTTACCCGAAAAAGGCATGTCAAAATATCCAGTCCAATTTTTCGTCACAATTAATTTTGTCGTATTATGTCTCTTTCCTTGCGTTAATAAAAATTTGTTTTGTACTGAATTCATTTTGAAGATTAATAATAATGGAATCTATATGTTAATAATACAAATGCTGATATATGATAAATAAATAAATAGATGACGTATATAATGCAATTGTAAGGTCCCGAGTTCAATTCCCGGCGGATCGAATCCCTTGAATTTGACCCTCATTTTCTTCAAAAATTAAAAAAAGAACATTTCAACAAAATTTTCATAAAAATTCCATTCTTTCTATCTTTATGAATTATAATTTTTTTAATCCGGATGAGTTTCTGGTTCTAGAAGAAATTGTTACAGAAAATTATGGCTTATTTGCACCTATTTCCATCGAGACTTGCTCGGCGTAGTGCTTCATTATTTGTATTAATATATTACTACATCGACGGGCGAATATTGCATATATTTTATATAATTGGAATCTGTATGTTCTTAGTGCGCGAAATCTTCGTATGATACGATGCCGATTGATACCTCACCCCTTGGACAAAGACGATCAATACATATGCCGAATTCTCTCAAAACTGATCATGACGACCGTCAACCTTCTGTTGAAGACTATCAGACGATTTCCTCAATTTCACCACTCAATAGCCCATTAATAAATGTTGGTTCTTCTCCGTCTCCACCTTTGCCAGAAGTAAAACAGCTAACAAGAAAAGTCAACAAAAGACAATTTCTCGACGATGAAAATGAACAAAATGAGGCAGGTAATGGAAAACAAAGAAAAATAACGATAATTGAACAGGAATGCAGTAAAGAAAATGACCCCGACGTTATGAATTGTGATCTATTCAGGGAAGAAAAGCCCACATCTGACAGATGGACTTTGAAATATAACGATGAAGATGAAAACCAACATGTAATTTACTTTTTCTTCACTATTTATTTATGCAATTTACGTAATTTTGTGTTTAATCTATTGTGCTTTATAATTATAATTTTAGATAGTAGAGCTCTTACCAGGATCAAACATTTTTGTAAATTCCTACAATTTAAAAAATACTATCCGTAGTTGCGATAGGCAAACGACACTCGCAAGAGCATTATTAGAATGCGTATACACTGCAGAAGCTTTATCGAAATGCTCTGTTAAAGGAAGGAAAGCGTGTGGCCGGGGAGCCCAATAGACGTTAGGCCTGGGTTGAATTCCGATGGAATTGCTGCTATTTTATGTGAGACTTGAGTTCATCTACAATCACATCCATATTCATTTTGGCATAGTATAAAGGCTTTTGAATTTTTTAGAACGTTTAATAATTTCCACCCAGAAATTATTAATTTGTTAAATTTTATCTATTTTTGAATATTTTTCTTACAAATGTATACATATCTCTTCATATCAAATGCCATTCGTTCTTGTAAATTTTGATTTACAAGAACTAATGACATTTGATATAAAGTTAGTTAGATAGATCAAGAATTTCTTGCCTAATTATAAAAGTATTCTTGAGTTATTTTCCTTTTTGCACATTTTTCTTGTTAATAAAACATTATTAACTAAATATGTTGACAAAAGAAGGAAAGAGGCCAATGAGAAAAAAATATTTCTATTCACTCAACTATTTCCGGATCGTAGCACTTAATATTTGTGAAAATAGTGATTTTTATTACCTTCTTTATTTGAAACAAATAAAAACATTTCTTCTAATAAGAAATTTGAGTCAAATGTAGATTTGTATTAAAAATAATTATTAAATAATTACCAATAGATAACGAAGAACAGAAATAGCTAAGAAAAATGAAATAGTCAATAAATTAATTGTACGTTGTGGCCTATATGAACAAATATGGTGTTATTTGCAAATTTCTTCATTTTAACTTTTCTAACTTTTCTTTCTGAAATAGTCAATTTTACTACCTGTTTTATTTGGAATAAATATCTTTGAAATAAGTAATCTAACGATATTGTTTTTTACGTGTATAATAATGTTCAATGTTTACCGGTTATTTATAGTTAATAACGTTTTTTCTTTTCAAAACTTTTCATTGGTCCGTTTTTCCAAAATTTTCTGAAAACTGAAATTTAATTATCAGATTTTTTAAAATTTATATCTTGGTGAATTAGTTTATTCATGTGTCATATACCGCCGAAATTGTCACGCCGAATTTGAAATTCATATACTTGGTTCGTTGCTACCAATAAATAAATAATAAACATTCATTACGAATTATACATATTTATCAAATATTAACGAATGATAAATGTAAATTATTGCATCATTTCCATTTTCTAATTAATTACTAAATAAATATGACGGCGTGGTGGTCGTGCGGGCTAAGGCGTCAGTCTTAGTCCGCCCGAACTGAACGTCGCGAAGGGCCCGAGTTCGAATCCCCGTCCTGCAATTTTCTCTGCTTATGTCCAGTGTGGAATAACCGGGGAACTTTGCTGGGCGAAGGTACGAATTTGGGACCGCTGCCCACCCCCGTCGGCAGTTATCGGTACCGTCAGCGTCTTATCCGCGGTCGGTACGTCGTGGGTCTTATCTCGGATAAAGAGGGGATAAGCCCCGCGTCGTACTCGCTAAGGCACAGACCGCCGAATCTGCTGGTGGTACCGATATTGGGGTAGGGGGGACTGGCTCTGGGTGGGTGTTGTGTTGTATATGCCTAGTTCTGTCATTGTACTGTCTGTCTCTGTCCTGTACCTCTCCACCCGAGAGCCGACCCGCAAATAGACAAATCGTCATTAACGCGGGGGAAATAACTTGTCCTTTGTCCTACTAAATAAATATTATACGATTTGCAGCTTACACTCGCCTATACGCGAAAAAAAGTGGATGGAATTTTAAGGACGACCAAATCGTTCTAGCCAGCTTACGTCAGAAATGTGTGGAACTGAAAGATAAAATAGTTTTTAATTCTAAATGTGGCAAGGAATAAATATTAAAAAATTCATTATTCACTTGTAATAAATTCGTATCATCGTTATGTATACATAAAGAAATACATAAGTTTATATAGGCATGATGTTAATGCTTTGTTCTTTTTTAAACGATTCTGGTAATAAGTAATAAATTGTTGCAAACACATATGCGAAAAATTATATTTCACGCATCATTTTGTGCGTAAAATATGAGATTACAAACGTGTGCTGACCGTGGTCCTCGAATGTTCGCCGAACATAGTATACCGTAATGTGGTAAACAACGTATTGTGGTGACACACAAAAAACGGCGCACAAATTTTATGCATAGTATATCATAATATATTATATGCAACGTGTGCGTCAGATCTCGACTTTATGTAACGGCCATAACTACATGTTACAATCCAGTGCGTAATATCACATTTTATGCATACCTAGAATACAATTCTCTAAACAAATGGTACTTTTGTGTGGGCCAATTAAAAAGAAAGGGGAAAAATGGATAAAGAAACGTTGAGAATCTACTGAGTGATGATTTCATTTTCTATTTAAAATTCACAATTATATATTTTTTGTATAAAATTTTTATACAGATTTTATAAAATCTTCACGTGTTTGTGTGGATATATGTTCTTTATAATAACTTTATATTGCAGATATTGCAGAGTCATTCGTCCCAGATTATATGCATTCATTATTACTAGGTGGTACAAAAACGTACAATTCATGTTATTGCAATTGCGCCAGTTGCAACCTTAGATGCACCTGCAAGAGCTGCAGCCCAAAATATAATGCAATATAATGGTCAATTTGGTTGCACTTTTTGCGAGCACCCAGGTCAAACCAGCCAAACTGGTGACGGATTCAATAGAGTATACCCTACGCTTAATGAGAACGGTGAAGCTCTTCGAACTAAAGAGCGTATGTATTTACAAGCAAGAGAAGTCTTTTTAAACAAAGAATTGATACACGTGAATGGTGTGAAAGGTCCTTCAGTAACATCACAAATCCCATTTTTGATATTGCAGAGTCATTCGTCCCAGATTATATGCATTCATTATTACTAGGTGTAACTCGAATGCTCTTCGATCTCTGGTTTAATTCAAAAAATAAAGGTAGTCCTTTTTATATAAAAAAATCAGTGCGGGATGAAATCGATAAAGATTTACAAGATATTTATCCCCCAGACTTCGTAACTCGTACACCAAGGATTTTAAAGTATATAAAGTATTGGAAAGCTTCCGAAATTAGGGAATGTCTGTTAAACTATTTCCCTATTTTATTAAGTGGAAAACTACATAAAAAATATTACGACCATTTTTTACTATTAGTTTACGCAACGAGGTTATTGATGACAACCAAAATCCACTTGCAAGAAATAGAACTAGCCGAGTGTTTATTTTTTATGTTTAATGTGCAAATAATGTCATTATATGGTCTTGAGAAATGTTCCTTCAATGCGCATCAATTACTTCATATACCACGAAACGTCCTCTTGTGGGGACCATTACAATCATGGACAGCGTTTTCTTTCGAAGATGTTAATGGGTATGTAAAAAGAATTGTCCATGGTAGTAATAAATTAGATATTGAAAATGCAAACACTCTGAAAATTTTGAATATCCTTCAAATTTTTAAACACATGCTAGATATCTCAAAAATAAGGAATATTATGGTAATGAAGTACTTGGAAAATGCCTTAAAAGCAGTTGTTATGAGGACGAATTGTCCGAAATAATACAATTTTGTGAACTAAACGGTATCGAACCGGATATCTTAAAAGCATATTCTAGAGTAAAATTGGGCCGTTCAATAATTACATCAAAAATGTATACAAAGCAAAAAAAGCGAAATAACTTTTATGTTTTATTAAATGATTCATCTTTGGCTACTGTACTATACTTCTTAAAATTTAATAATATGATCGTCGCTGTAATCCATAATTTCTCAAAACTTGTATATAAATACTGAAACTTTATATTTGTTATTTTACGTTTATAGAACTCCATATTTGCATAATTTCTATAACTTTTTAGAAATTACTTTTTATGCAAATATCTGTTGAAGACGCCTTTTTTTTAATAAAAAGTCTTGGCAAACACTTAAATTTTATATCATTTCTCTAAAATACATGCATGATAGTATTTATGTGCCAAGTCGGCGAAGGAGGGACTTTCGAATTTCAAGAGAAATTTTAAAGACTCTTGTCGAAGTTCTTCTAAGTCCCCGCCCGTGGTGCATGTGATACTTTATGTAACGAAGGCAAAAAAGCGCCGTAGTATTTTTATGCTTTCATTGCAAAAATATACAAACTTATAAATACTTTATAAATTATTTATAGAACTATTTATTCCTAGAATGAACCCTTAAGGCCCATACGTATTTTTGGGCCCTCACTCCTTAGGTTGATAGGTTCCTGGCAATCTTTTAGGGCCCTTAAAATGCTTTGAGAAATCGAAACAAATTCAGATCAGTTTTTTCAGTCCTCGATCTTAAAATAATAATAGTAATATGACGGAAAAAGATTAATTATTCATGTATTTTTTATTTATAAAACGAACCCCCATATACAGCACTTTGAAATGTTCACTGGGTAGCAAACGACTCAAGTATGGGCTTTAAAGGTTATAAAAAAAGAATGCCATAATTTGGTGCGTAAAATACGTATTTACAAGCGTATGCTGACCGCGGCACTTAAGTGTTCGTCAAAGCTGAGCATACAGTGTATCACAATATAGCAAACACTGTATTATTGTGACACACAAAAAACGACGCACAAATTTTACGCATAATATATCATAAAATATTATATGAAGCGTGCGCGGCAGAATTCGACTTCACGTAACGCCCATATCTATATAATTACATGTTTAAATCCAGTGCGTTATATCGTTGGGTCAATTACAACAAAAAATGAAAAAAAAAATGAAAAAAAAAATGAATAAAAAAACGTTGAAGTTCTATTGGGAGTCATCATTTCATTTTCTATATAAAATTAACAATTTTATATTATTTTTATAAAATTTTTATATAGATTTTATAAAATATTCATGCGAATATGTGTTCTTTATAATAACTTTATAAATTATCTATAGAACCATTTTCTTATATAATTTTTATAAAATTTTTATACAGTTATTCTATTAAAATTTTATATAAGTTTTATAAAACTTTTCCACCTGGGTTTCTTTGCAATATTTAAATTATAAAACTTTAAACAATTCTTTTTTACATTTTCTCAAAAGATGTAAAGGTCGAGCATACTTCAAAATGGTATAAGAATAGTATATTACAGAACTTTTCTTGCCGCTGCGTGTTAAACTAATTTCAAGAATTCCAAATTAGGAATTACATTTAAATGGAGGGAAGGACGCAAAAATCATAATTTAATTCATATAAAAATGCTTCGCATTCGACTTTTTAAATGTTTTGTGACAAAGTCACGATATTAATTAACGATATTAAATTGCTGGAATATTATTTAACGATATTAAATTGCTAGAATATTAATTATATTTAGGTGAAAATAATACGCGCTGTAAGAACTGCAAGTTCTCTCTCGGCAGTGGGAGCGAGAGGCATGCGAGTTGCGCCGGCCCGGGTAGTAGTAAGAGAAGGACGATCGATCTCTCCCGTCGATCGCCGGTTTGTTGTGTCGGCGACGACGTCTCCCATCGTGCGACGGAGAGGCGACGATCGTCTAACTGACCACGCGTGTGTGCATGTATACAGGCGCTACACACACACTAGCGCGTTATATTACGCACCAATTAAGTATTCAAAATTGAAACGACAAATTAGCGAGAGAGGTGGAAATTCGTCATCGGTCAGTACCGATGTCAATTTCAAAAGTCAGTACGGTCGTGATAGCGAGACTCGAAGTATTAAAGAAAATCGTCGCGTCGGTGGTAGAGTTGACGGTTGATTTTTGTTGTTGTGGTTGTGGTGTGGAGTGAGGTGAGGGTGCGAGAAGCAATTGGTGAGAGAGAGTGAGAAAGATAAGAAGGTAGCGAGAAAGAGAGAGAGAGGATGATAGGGCGAGAAACAGAGAGAGACAGGAAGAGGAGAAGAAAAGACTGAGTATTGTACCGGAAGTGGCGAAAATCAACGAAAAATCGAAAAACCGTTTTTTTAATTAATGAATAGACCGGAAGTGGCGAGTAGCGATTCGAAGTCGAAAGATCGTTTTTTTTTAATTCGTGAGTGGATCGAGGGTGGCGAATTAAAATCGAAGGATCGGGTTTTCTTTTCTTTTTTTTTTAAACTGATTACTAAATCACCGAGTCAGACCGGAAATAGCGAGTGAGTGATAAGAAAAATCAAATATATTTTTTTGTCTATTGCAATATTGAGACCGGAATTAGATAAAAAAAAAATCATAAAATTTGTTTTGGGGAAATTAAGAAACCGGAAGTGAAGGCGAGCAGTTGACGTGTGTTGCGAGGAAGGTAGCGAGGAAGTTTGGGGAGGTGGTGTGGAAGGTAGGACCGGGAATTTCCACTTCCGGCAACGTGGGCCTAGGAGGATAACAGTCGGACCAGTTCAGCGGAAACCGCATTTTCGGGTCGCGTCCAATAACAGAAATTTTTTGTGCAATTGAGAATTTTATATGTACATGAATTTTTTTAGGAAACTAAATAAATGAAATGAAGGAAAAATACAACGTTACAAAATGGCGACCGTGACAGGACGCGGCTAGTGACTGGTCGTGATTTGAAATTTAATTAATTAGTTAATTTATATAATTAATTATTATTTTTATAATTATTTAATTTTTTTAATTATTAAAATTTTTTTAATATTAATTTATATAATTAATTATTATTATTTAATTATTTAATTAGTTCATTATTAATTTATATAGTTAATTAATTAGTACTTTTTACTTTTTTTTATTAATTGATAATTAAATATTTAAAAAAAAAATCTGAGTGTATAACGAGTAGCGACTAGAACGAGTGGGTGACAATAATTCTTTTTCAATAATAGATAATATTTAAAAAAAATGAAAAATTTTTTATATTGATAAATGTATTTATTATAAGTTTATGTTATATATGTCAATGTAAAATGTATTTCATAACATTTCATGTATGTTAATCAATTTTTTTTCACAGCTAGCGAGTAAGAGGGGGAACGTAAAGTGGGAGGAAAGTAAAGTGGGAGAAAATAAAGTGGGATAAAATAAACGTAAATTCGAAATTTCGAAGGGAAAGGGGGTATAGTCAGCGGAATCGCGAGTTGTTGATAGAGGGCAGAGTAGTTCGAATTGTGTCGTGGAAAAGGAAGAAGTGGGAGTAAACAAAATGGCGACTGAGGTGAGTGAGCACTCAGTGCGAATGAGGGCGCTGGGGCGGGAGTCGAGGGATGTGAGGCTAATTAAAAATACTATAAATAAATTAAATCTTTCGGGGGCGGAGGAACAGTTAGAGAGGCATCGCCTTAGTAAAAAGGACCCGAGAATATTTTGCGAGATCGGTTGTTGCGAGTGGAGCTACGGATTTTTTATGACTCCCTGGATGTCCCATGGTACCCCGAATGGGATGAGAAGGGGGATGAGATACCGGATACAGCGATTTCACATCTGATGGATTGGACAGAATTCGTTAAAATGGTACTATTTAGCGATGAAGCAACCTTCACCAATAGAGGTGAGGTTAATAGGCTTAATATGCATTATTATGCAGATTCCAATCCATACTGGAAAATACATAAGGAGTTCCAGCACCAATCGTCCCTTAACGTCTGGGTTGACATTGTAGATAATTACATTGTGGGACCCTATTTCTTTGAGGTACGTTTAAATGGCAACAACTATTTAGATTTTCTTCAAACTGAGTTGCCAAATCTCTTAAGAAATGTACCTCTTACCACTCAGGAAATAATGTGGTTCCAGCAAGATGGAGCCCCGGCACATCGATCACGACAAGTTAAAATTTACTTGAATGAGCGGTTCCCAAATAGGTGGATTGGTCTGGGAAGTACTGCGCAAGTTTGGCCACCACGATCACTGGACTTAACCCCTTTGGATTTCTTTCTTTGGGGATATGTCAAAGAGAAAGTCTCTAAAGCAGAACCCACAACGATGGAAGATTTGAAGGAGAGAATTCTAGAAGAAGAGAGAATTCAAGACATTACTCCGCATCTTTTTCAAGATGTAAGAAATTCCTTTCAAGGAAAGATTAACAAATGCATCGAAGTCGATGGACAAACATTCGAACATTTGAAATAGTAGATCTCTAAACCAGATTGCTATGGTTGTTGGGTATTTCCTACCACACACACACACGCGCGCACGTACGCACGCACGCACGCACGCACGCACGCACGCACACACACACACACATCAATTCTCAGGGCTAAATGATGTGCATAATACGACCGTGCTTACTCCCCATGGTGCACATCGGGTAATGCTAATGCCGGCGGTACACGTTCTTGATAGGTTACTCTCCTTAAAACATTTCTGTACAGGAATTCATGTGCTACATTTTTTGTTGGAAACATTATTTATAAGGTATGCTGTTTTCAAAATAAGTGCAAGAATCTAATAAAAGTCATGTCTTTTCCGCTGTTCTTGCAAACTTGAAGGTTATTCTTAGATTTATCTCTTTTTTTACGGGGTTACCGTTAGTAACACGAACAGCATACATGCAACGAAAAAAAGTACTTGCAGTACGATTCAGATTTCAGCTGTTTCCAAAACCACAGTAAAAAATTAGGGGTTCCCGTTAAAAACAAAAAACAACTTTGACCTTCGAATGACCTGGAATGTTGTGATCCAGGACACCCTTAAGGTCATACTTGAAGGTCAACTATAAACTCTTTCCAAATCTACAATAAAAAATGGGATTCCCGTTAAAAAAACAACTTTAACCTTGAAAAGATCTTGAAGGTCGTTGTCCCGGACGTGGACAAAGTTGTACCTGAACGTAAAATTTCCTGCTCTTTCCAAATCTGCAATAAAAAATGGGGGTTCCCATTTTAAAAAATTGAATTTGACCTTGATATGACCTTCAAGGTCATGGCCAAGGTCGAATAAAGGTCGCCGTTAAATTGCCCAGAAGAAAATCTTGAAACTTTTGTCTGACAAATTTTTTTGTACAACGCGTTATTTTCAAGATATTTGGGGTGGACACTTAAAATGGGACACCCTGTATATATGGCAATAAGTACGTGAATTTTAATAATTTATTGTATAAAAACCAAAGCCCATTGGATAAAACGCTGAAACACGTATATTTTTATTTTCGCCCTAGAATACGTACAAAAATTGCCGTTAAAAATCGTGACCCCCCGACCATTAGAGTTCCCCTTGTTAGAGAACCTCATCTTAAATTCAAGGAAGAATATCCGAATTGTGTGATTGGTTCGCAAGTCAATCCTGATATCAACATAGATAGTTTTTTTACAGGCTGTCGATTTATTGAACTCTTTTCAGCAATTGGCTGCGAAGAACCCGGTGGAATCCCAACGTACCATGGTTTACTGGAATCAATAATATGCCCTGATGCAACAGAAAGTTGTTATGAACGTTCGTGCAAGAATTGTCCTCATACATCCCATCTTTCTGATTTATTGAAAGATAGATTTGAGGAACAAGGAATAACCGAGATTAAGTATAAGCAGTGGGAAACAACAGATCGTTGCAATATTAATACAAAAACCTGCTCGGTAGACGAATTCAGCGATTCATTATGTAAAAGCTTAGAGAAATTGGTGTGGCACGATTATATTGCGCAAAAGCAGAGTAGATTCTTGAAAAATGTAAAAATTCAGTTAAAAGTAGGAGAATTTGTTGTTATCGTCGATTTCGTTGAAAACGACGCATTTATCGTACAGGACGCAGCCCAAGCTTATCGTTGGAATAATACCAATGCCACATTATTCCCTATCGTTATACACTACCGGCCAAAAGTTCGTGAACGCTATGAATTTTCCAGCTCGTCAAAAAATGTGTCGGATCTCCGAATCCTTTAACGATATTGAAAAAACTCATAGGACATCTTTTGAAGTACATAAATAAAGCATCGAAGTGGTGCATTCGGTTTTACTTTAGACATTATTGTTTCTTAGCTGTCAAACACGGAATATGATGAATTTTTTAACTTTTTTCTTCCGAATTGTAACTCTGACAGCAAGTGTAACAAATTTCTCTGGCAATTGACAATTTTTTTATAAATTCTACATTTCAAGACCTTTAAAATCCATTTTGGAAAAAGTCGCTACGATTTTTTGTTCCACAGTTATGATTTTTTGAAATTTTGTTATTTTACTCATTGAGACAGAAATCATTGAAAAAAGGCCAAAAGTTCGCGAACATGCAGTTTATTCATCACCGAAAAAACGTGTTTTTTAAACATAATCGAAAAAAATGATCATATTTTTGTGGTTTTACGATATTTTAACATGCGCCAATCAAAAGAGAATACCTACAATCGTTGAATATGGACTTAATGTAAGTTTTTTCCCAGTTTTAGTTAATTGAACCCATACTGAACTTAGAATACTGGAAAACTATAATTGTAGCAATAAAGGGTTAATATTTACTTCTGTTATTTATACCATCTTAGCTTGGAGTTTTTAATTATAGTTAACATTAAAAAAGTGTATTTTTCGATTAATTTTAGTATTTTGCATCATCTTTAAAAGGTACGAATCACTGCGATCCTCGAAACATGAATAAACTGCATGTTCACGAACTTTTGGCCTTTTTTCAATGATTTCTGTCTCAATGAGTAAAATAAAAAAATTTCAAAAAATCATAACTCTGGAACAAAAAATCGTAGCGACTTTTTCCAAAATGGATTTTAAAGGTCTTGAAATGTAGAATTTATAAAAAAATTGTCAATTGCCAGAGAAATTTGTTACACTTGCTGTCATAGTTACAATTCGGAAGAAAAAAGTTAAAAAATTCATCATTTTCCATGTTTGACAGCTAAGAAACAATAATGTCTAAAGTAAAACCGAATGCACCACTTAGATGCTTTATTTGTGTACTTCAAAAGATGTCCTATGAGTTTTTTCAATATCGTTAAAGGATTCGGAGATCCGACACATTTTTTGACGAGCTGGAAAATTCATAGCGTTCACGAACTTTTGGCCGGTAGTGTATACTATAAGGAAAACTGAAGCAATCTGTGTGAACGGAACTTTCAACTTTCACTGCGTGATACCAACAAATTCTACTAACTCTCTGATTTTCAAAAACACAAGCGATTGCCAAAGATCTCAATAAATCTTCATTAAGAAGAAGAAAAAAATGTTGAGCTGACAAAATGGGAATGTAGCTAGTTTGCTTTTATATTCAAACTTTCTTGCAGGACAAATATTAATATATTCATTAAAAAAGAGTAGTGTTAGAATCGGTTGTTTTCATTTTCCTCTTTATTTCAATATTTGAGAGTGAATCCCAGGGAAGCGAGTTTTTTTTTTGTTAAGTGATAAAAAGTTTATATTTCAAGTTAAAAAAACAAAAATTTCAAAAAACTTTAGGGAACGGGGCTTTTCTTAATTTTTAAGTAGAGAAATTGCGTTTTGACCTCAAATGATAGGTCAAAATTAAGTGGTTTATTTTTTATTGAAAAATTGAGAATTTTTCCGACAAATATGTTATGTCGATTGTTTACAATTTTTTTCTATTTATTTAAGAGCGAATTTAAATTTTTTTATCCAAATAGGAAAATCAGGCATATCTCGAAGGGAAATAGAGTTGCAGGGCTGTAATTCGAGGAGAAGTCTTTTGTTATCAAATACTAAAACATATTTAAAAATGGTAAGTATTTTGCGTTTTTCCCTTTTAGTAGCGCGTATTTTTTCATTTTACTGCATAAAACGTATTTGTTGTGCTTTATTAGCGAATATAACATTAATTTTCATGTTTACCCTTTTATTGTAGTATCATCGTAAAGTATACATTCCAAGCATTCAATATCCCACCTATAAATATATTTTACGATTTATTTTGGCCTTACACGTTACAAGGAAACTTTTAGAATTTATTCAAGCAACGCAGTTTGTGAAAATTACGATCTTTTCGAGGGGTGTTCGTTAAACAATAAATTTTTGTATTTTTTTATTCACGGAGCTTTCAAAGCAGCATATCAAAAATGAATATTCATGATATGAAAGTTGTTTGAACAAAAAAATTTCGCACTTATTTTCATTGCATGATTTGATGTGGAATTGGTTTAATGTAAATATGTCAAATTACTTAATTCCAATCAGAGAGACGTGCAGTATACGAATTATTCCAATACAACAGGTTCAAGGAAAGGCATTATACGTTTCCGAATACATGTGTTTATTACCAAATGTGAACTAAATTAAATAAGTATGTGTTAGAAGATTAAAAAATACTATTCTCCAGCGTATTGACAAATATTTAGAGCTGAAGCTCTGTTGAATTTCAGTCTAAAATCGCAACAAACGTTATGATAACATTATAAATAATATGTGATTTTCTAATCCAATTTCTGCTAATAATGTACAAATTATTAATATCTTTTTCAAACGATAATAGAAAGCATTTGTTTCTTTTTTAATACTGTAATAGAAACCTTCCACAAATTGGCCATTTACATAGGTAATTTGGTGATATATTTAAAATGGGCATAGGGGGTTAACTATACAAAAAATGCCCCCACAGCTCTGTCACCCGAACTGGGTCCATATATTGCTACCCCGATGACTACAAATTTCTGAAAGTATGAACTCAAAATTCGCTTTTTCGAAAAAGTTATGGAGGGGGAAAGAAAAATAAAAAAACTAATTTTTCTCGAAAACTACTGGATCGATTTTAATGAACTTGAAATATGTTAGAAACGTAGGTAAGACAATTTGAGAGAAAAAATATGATTTTTTTTTTTTTTTAATAAGTAAAAAACTGATTTGAAATTTTCAAAATTTTTTTTTTGGCACAATTTTTGATGTGACCACCTTTATCTTTTTTCTTGAGGTACCTTACAATGTCCCCTTTCATATATATTTTTTTCAAATTTTAAAAAAATATAGTTTTGAATAAAAAATCGTAAACCATGGTCGTCCTGCTTGACTTGCGCATTCGCACACACCCGTGCACTCACGCACGCACGCACTGACTAAAAATACTATGTTATATACAGTTGAGACTCATGTGTAGCCAATATAAATATTCAAATGTTTTTTCGTGTTTAATGCACAGTGTTGAAATGTACGAAGTTAAATTGGACCGAAACAAAAACCGGTGCTGAGTTTATATAGTATAGGTCGACCTTAACCGATGTCAATGAGATATTTTATTATCCGGTGTGATGTCGGCGTGATTGTTGACACGAGACTCCTATATAGAAGAACTGCGAGGCAATAGGTGACTTCTTCTCCGGTAGGCATCGTTCCTTTTATTCGATAGCCATTTCATTCTCGTTATCGAAATCCATCCTTTTTTTAGTAGATTAGGAATCCGGACGGTGCGACCTGACACTTGTATATGATATTGTGATTTGATTCATATAGTCTATGTAAATCGGTATAGCTGAGTGCAGGTTTATATTTAGTATTTTTTTCGGAGTTATATCTCTGTGATTCTGGAGAATTTTACTTTTTACATTCTTTTGTTTACATCTGACATTCTTATTTCTTCATAATTTTCAAGATGAATAAGACTGTATTGCTAAGACAAAAGTGCCCTGGTTGCAATATTTTTTTAATAAATACTACAGGCCGAAAAAATAGTAACAAATCAACAGGAAGCGAATATTTACTCCACTTCTTTGCAGCAAGCAATAAATGTAAATGACATTATTTGTTAAAAATGTAGAATGTCTGTTTATAGAAAAAATATATCTGCAGAGAAATCTGAAGTAAATGTCGTAAATGATGTTGTGCCTGATTCGGTAGATGATTTCAAATGATCCCACGTTTGAAATAGTTGAATCAAAAGCATCGGTTTCTGAGGTTGAACGTATGGAACTTTTTATTCGGAGAACTATTGCAACGCATAAATCATGTTGCTTTTGTGGCGGCACAAAACATTTACGTGTCATTCCTGAGGAAACACGAATAAAAACTTATATCAAAACTCAAATCTACATTCCATCTGGGAATCGATGTTGTCGTATGCACTTGATAAACGATAGAATATACGAGGAAGATCTTATCCAACTGAAAGCCTATTCTAATACTACAAGCCTTACGGCATCTGAGTTATCAAAACTAATGGAAACTCTTTCTATTAGATGTGACTCGACATTGCTTGATAAAATAGGGGAATACAATATTTCTGAGAAACAACTCAAAATTTTTACAGGCTTAAATTGGGAACAATTAAATGAACTGAAAGACATGTTAACTTCATTGCGAAATAGTCATTCCCGTTCCGTCATTCAAGCTATTGTTGTCTTTTTGTTCAAATTACGCTCGGGTAATTCCAATGCAATGATCGCGTCAATTTTGCAATTACAGAATGAACACGATGTCTCGGACTATTCGGCCAGTGTAATGAAATCATTTGAAGATGATGTTTTGCCACTTCGTTTTGGAGTGAATGCTTGTAGTCGGAATGAACTCATTCTAAACCATACCACTAAAATGGCAAAACATTTATTCTATTCTAAGGATAAACTTTTTTTGATATGCGACGGCACATACGCTAGACATCAAAAAAGTTCTAATAATGATTACCAAAGGAAATCGTACTCTGGCCAAAAGAAAGTTCCCCTTTGTAAACCGTTTACCACCTGCACAACTGACGGGTATGTTGTAGACATTGCTGGACCTTTTCTTGCGAATCAAAATGATGCCCAGATTTTGGAAACCATTCTCAAAAATCCTGAAGGTTTATCTAAGCTGGTTAATGAAGGTGATATTTTTGTTCTTGACCGTGGATTTCGTGACGTAAAAAAAAAGTTGGAAGAAAAAAAATTTCGAGTTTCGATGCCTGCCTTAAAAGGAAAAAGGAAACAATTAACTGCAGAAGAATCAAATAATTCTCGCTTTGTTACGAAAATTCGGTGGGCTGTAGAATCCGTTCACGGTGTCATCAAGCAAAAATATCTTCTTCTTAATCATAAAATCGATAACAAGTTATTACCAAAAGTTGGATCATACTTCAGAATTGCATGTTTTCTTAATAATATTTTCGGAAAAAGATTACATTCTGATGTAGATAACTTCGATGATATTCTTCAAAAGATGCAAACTCAGAAAAATGTGAAGTTTTCTTTGGCTGATAAAGTAGAAGAAGCAGGATGGCTACGTCCTAAACTTCCGTTTGGAACTATCTCCTCAGATGATCTTAATAATTTTCCGGAATTAACAACAAATGATTTGAAAATTTTATTCACTGGTACCTATCAACTTGCTCAGGCTGTTTCCTATTTAGCAGAAATGCTTGACAAAGATGGCAATCTAAAAATGGAATTTGTTAAAGATGATTCAACGACTTTAAAAATTAGAGTTCCGTCCCGTCACATTTCTCGTCAAACCTATAGGTGTTTTATTAAATACGAACCTGACACTATTGGACATTCTGGAATTACAGAATACACATGTGAATGTGCCAATGGAAATGGAACTGTTGGCTGTTGTTCCCACATTGCGGCTGTTATATATTATTTATCACATGCGCGTTATTTATCAAGAATTTTCAAACCAGCTGAGATATTAACTGACATATTCACCACAACTAAAATTGTACCAGTAATCGAATCTGGTAGCGATGAAGACTGAACAATTGTAAGACTGAACTCGCTTGCCTTATCTGGCTGGGTGACTCCTCCATCTTGCCTTAAATGGCTGGGTGACTCGTCTATCTTGCCTTAACTGGCTGTGTGACTCGTCTATCTTGCCTTAACTGGCTGTGTGACTCGTCTATCTTGCCTTAACTGGCTGGGTGACTCGTCTATCTTGCCTTAATTGGCTGGGTGCCCTCATTTTCCACCTTCACGTGGTGGGGGTGTTACGGCTAACGATCCGCTCGGGCTATATCAGATCAGGTTCAACCATGCTGAATGCTGGCCAACGGGGAGGTCCAAACTAACGGACATAAAGAAAAAGAATTATAGAACCCCACCATGGGACCTGGGTCCTAAGACAAGATCGTATTCGGACGTAAATTCCGCTTTTTCCATTTCCCTGAGTGAAAAAATAAGGGGTCTCATTAAAAAGAGGCTTCATAGTGAAATGACCTTAAAGGTCAACGTCAAGGTCACTATTGGATGTCCCCCTCGGAATCCAATAACTTTTCTATTTAAACTTTTTTTTTCTAAACAGCATTCATTCTCAGATTTCCGGGTGGTAGTTTTAAATTGTGTACCCTGTATTATATATGCATGCGTGCGCGCGAGCGCGTGTGCAAATGCGTAAGTCAAGCAGGACGACCATGGTTTACGATTTTTTATTCAAAAACTATAGTTTTTAAAAATATAAAAAAAATATATATGAAAGGGGACATTGTAAGGTACCTCAAGAAAAAAGATGAAGGTGGTCACATCAAAAATTATGCCAAAAAAAAAATTTCGAAAATTTCAAACCAGTTTTTTACTTATTAAAAAAAAAAAATAAAATTCATATTGTTTCTCTCAAATTGTCTTACCTACATTTCTAACATGTTTCAAGTTCATTAAAATCGATCCAGTAGTTTTCGAGAAAAATTAGTTTTTTTATTTTTCTTTCCCCCTCCATAACTTTTTCGAAAAAGCGAATTTTGAGTTCATACTTTCAGAAATTTGTAGTCATCGGGGTAGCAATATATGGACCCAGTTCGGGTGACAGAGCTGTGGGCGCATTTTTTGTATAGTTAACCCCCTATGTCCTTTGTGCTTTTACCTTCAGAGTGCCAAGTGAGCTGTTTGAAGTTGGAATTCCGTTAGTATAATCAGAATTAAACATACTATACTTCCTTATCAAAAATCATTAATAATGGCGTTTCTCATCAGTACTTTTCAATAAATTCGGAATATTATGTGCTAGATTAAGATTGAACATGGTTGAATATAAATATTTGTGGAAATATAGACTATATGTATTACAAAAACGTTAAATTAAATTTCAGTTTCGAATATTCTACGGAATTTTTTACAATAACATACTGACATTTTAGCTTGGAAATATATCTACCCAAGTACAAATTAAAGCTGGACAAAAACAAGCTATTTTCCTCCGTCAATAACAGGACACTACAAAACCAATTGGTCCAGAAATATGCGTATGCCAAGACCCGCAAATCACCTGGGGCCCAAATTTCATTACTGAGTATAGGGTCTTGTATATGAAAATTTATATATGAACCATATAGTGGTATATATACTCTATACATTAATTATATATAGTACGCACTTAAATAATGAAATAGTATGTGAATAAATTATATGTAAATTATATATAAATAATATATAATAAATATATAGGTGGATTATATACAGAATATATATATATATATATGCCCAAATATGTATATACTTTATATATAATGTATATAAAATTAATATATACCAGCTGGCGCAGCGGTAAATGCCGCAGTAGAAGGGAAACGATACATCCCTCACGCGGCCCATTAAGAGGTTGAGCCGAGAACCGACCCATCCCGTCAAGGGTGATCTTACTGTAAACCGAAATTATATTAAAGAAATGTGGACGATATCCTCTTGATTTCCGAAAATGAAATACCTCAACGCCTGAATAAATCTAATAACCCGGAAAAAATGGATCGTATCTGAATGAGATATAATTATATCTGAATTATATATGGGTCAGATATGCTTCAGCTATAATTTTATCTAACTATATACAGGGTGGCCGATTTATCTGAAGACATCGAAATATCTCGAGAACTATGCACAGAATCAAAAAAGTTGTCGGATGAAAGTTGTTCGAAACGAAGGGGGGCATCCAGTGATAATTAAATTTACCCCCTCCCCCCATCCCCTGGAGGTGGAGTGGGGGCAAAAACAATAAAACTTAAATAGGAACCTCCATTTTTTATTGCAGATTTGGATTCTCCGGAAAAAAGTACACGAATTTGACCTAGGAGCTATTGCATTTTGGTTCACAGGTGGCGCTGTAATCGATAAAAATCCAAATTTATCCGAAGACATTGAAATACCTCGAGAACTATGCACAGAATCAAAAAAGTTGTCGGATGTGAGTTGTTCGACACGAAGGGGGGCATCCAGTAATAATGAAATTTACCCCCTCCCCCATCCCCTGTGGGTGGAGTGGGGGCAAAAACAATAAAACTTAAATAGGAACCCCCAGTTTTTATTGCAGATCCCAAGCCGGGAAAAAATACATTTAGCGTTACCCAGGAACAACGACGTGGACGTAATATTTTTCTGTTCCCTTTAGGGTGCTTGTTTTACGTGAGTCCCCTTGCCTCTCACTGTCTCACTGTTCACTTACTTGAGTAAGTGTTCGAAATGTTGACCTTCCACTTCCATGCATTTATTTATTCTTTCTTCAAATGACTTTATACATGATAGAATCATATCTGCAGAAATTTCTGCGCAAGCAGTTCTTATGTTTTCACGAGTCGTTGGTACTTGTTCATAAACCTTACCTTTTAGGTAACCCCATAGGAAGAAATCCAGAGATGTTAGATCAGGTGACCTCGCAGGCCAATTAATGGGGCCACCTCTACCAATCCACCAACCATTGTAATCACGGTCTAGTATTTCCCTTGCTACTCTTGAAAAATGGGCTGGGCAACTATCATGCTGAAACCACATTGTCCGTCGGACGTCCATAGCAACATCCTCAAGTAGTAATGGTACTTCTTGTTCTAGGAAATCTCGATATTTTGTTCCATTCAAATTACCTTCAATGAAATAAGGACCAATGAGTTTATTTCCTATGATTCCACACCAAACGTTCACCGACCAAGGACGTTGGTGATTAACTTGTCGTAACCAATGGGGATTTTCTACGCTCCAATAATGCATATTATGCCTATTGACGCCACCATGGTTCGTGAATGTAGATTCATCTGAAAATAATACATTAGCAAAGAAATTGTGGTTCGTTTGCATTTTTTGAAATGCCCATTCACAAAACACCACGCGGTTATGAAAATCATCGCCATCTAGTTCCCGGTGCAGTGAAATGTGATATGGGTGAAACTTATGACGATGCAATATTCTTTGAATACTGTCTCTGGAAATGCCGGAATCGCGATGTAATTGTCGTGTGCTTACATGTGGATTTTGGTGAATAGCTGCTAGTACAGCTACTTCGTTAGCTTCTCCTGTAACTGTTAATCTTCGCTTTCTTTTTTTCATTTGTACGCTGCCTCAGAGTGAAAGGCATTCACAACTTCGTAAAAAAAAGAACGCGAGCGAGCATTATCTGGAAAACGCTCAGCATACAACGCAACAGCATCGTCAATATTCCTCTTACATTCACCATAAATAAGAATCATTTCGATTTTTTCGGGAACTGTAGCAGGATTCATTTTTAACTTGCAATTCGATTTAAGCAATGAAGGGTAGACAAAAAATAGTCACGTAAACGGAAAGTTGTTATTCTAAAAGCAAAGTGACCTCCGACCGAATTACTACCAATACAATGGACTTCAGAAACAGTCTTACACTGAGAGACCGTGAATACTAAATTTTAATATGGGGATTAGAAAGTCGCGATATCCATTTACTTCCCTTCAGGAAAGTAGAGAAAAATGTAGGTGAACTGGTTACGTGTGACTCAACTTATGTATAAAATGATATGCTACTTTATTTTCGAGTTATGTCGCCCTCTAGCGTTATGCAACAGAACCGGCGCCGGTGATGGCCGAAATGCAAGCGATGTACATGTATGAAACCACGTGAGTTCTCTCGGGGTCCGGTAGATGGCGACGAAATCCCCAAATGAAGTAAGAGTTTCGTTTTGTTTAATAGAAGCTGGTTTGACCGTCAATGCTCAGCTTATTTATTCTCATTTCGGAAAAAACATACAGAGAGAGAATGAATGAGCTGAGTGAAGGGGCATGACGCGTTTTTTAATGGATTGCGTGATGTCCTCTTTTTGTTTATTAAATAATAAATTTAAAACCTAAAATGTAATTTTATTGAAGGTAGAAAACTTATTTATAAAATTGCTTCCATATTGTATGCACAATTTTTATGTAATCAGTTTTGATTTTTAATATGAAGAATATCAATTATTCATAATCTTAATTTTTCGAATGGACATTATTATTCTAATATTAGAATTTTTAATATTAAATTTTCATAAAGGGATCAAATTGTCCCTATTTGCCCCCTGGATGCCCCCCTTCGTGTCGAACAACTTTCATCCGACAACTTTTTTGATTCTGTGCATAGTTCTCGAGGTATTTCAATGTCTTCAGATAAATTTGGATTTTTATCGATTACAGCGCCACCTGTGAACCAAAATGCAATAGCTCCTAGGTCAAATTGGTGTACTTTTTTCCGAAGAATCCAAATCTGCAATAAAAACTGGGGGTTCCTATTTAAGTTTTATTGTTTTTGCCCCCACTCCACCCCCAGGGGATGGGGGAAGGGGTAATTTTCATTATCACTGGATGCCCCCCTTCGTGTCGAACAACTTTCATCCGATAACTTTTTTGATTCTGTGCATAGTTCTCGAGATATTTCGATGTCTTCAGATAAATTTGGATTTTTATCGATTACAGCGCCACCTGTGAACCAAAATGCAATAGCTCCTAGATCAAATTGGTGTACTTTTTTCCGGAGAATCCAAATCTGCAATAAAAACTGGGGGTTCCTATTTAAGTTTTATTGCTTTTGCCCCCACTCCACCCCCAGGGGATGGGGGAGGGGGTAAATTTAATTATCACTGGATGCCCCCCTTCGTGTCGAACAACTTTCATCCGACAACTTTTTTGATTCTGTGCATAGTTCTCGAGATATTTCGATGTCTTCAGATAAATCGGCCACCCTGTATATGACTATATATGGATTTTGACCGGATATAACTATATACAGCTAGATATGTCTATATATATTCAGATAGCGATATATGATCCTATATATGACCTCGCGAACGTAGCAGTACACCTATATATGCTCATATATAGCTATATATAAGTATATATTAGCATATATATGTTTTGTGGTAATTTTGCGGACTTTTTTTTAAACAGATCGGTCATTTTGCGGACTTTTTGTCATTTCGCGGACCGTCCGCGAAAAGAAAGTATTTTTCTGGTCATTTCGAGGACTTTTTTTTTATACATGATGGGCATTATGCGGACCCTATGTTTTTGCTATAGGGAACATAATTTCGCATCAAACTTTAGCCACAACTAGGTCTAGGCGAGGTTTGGTAGGGTTAGGTTAGGATAGTTTTTAGCGGGGGGTCTGGGGGGCAGAGCCCCCCAGCGCACGCAGCCTAGTTAAGCTTGATAAGATCCAAATAGACCAAATTTAATTTTTCCCGAAGTCCGCAAAATGACCGATACATAGACGAGTTATATATAAAAAAATCGGGTCCGCGAAATGACCACATTACGTGTTTATATATATACAGTTAGATATAGGCATATATGTAACTATATATAGGTATATACAGGGTCATCGAAAAGTATCGGACCCCCCTAATATCTTCAGTTAGAATGCACTTAGGAGAAAATGTCCAATAGCAAAGTTGTATGGTTTCAAGCGGGGAGTAAGATGATGACCTTGACTTTGACCTTGACCATGTCCTTCAAGGTCATTTCAAGGTCAATCTTATTTTTTTAAATAGAACCCCCTACATTTTATTGCATATTCTTATAGCTTATTTCGAACGCAAAATGCATTCTTACTGAAAATATTAGGGGGATCCGATTAATGTATTTTCTTTAAACCAATTAATTGGTCTCATTATTCTGCGCACAAAAGTATTAAGGTTATGATTACTGAAAACTAAATAATATTTTACAAGATATTCTACATTTTGTGTCAAAAAATTGTTAACTTCAAACCTTTATAACTCAAAAAGTACTTAATAAAAAAATATTTTATTATAGTGTTTTGGAAAGCTCTCGAGATAAGCTATAAGAATATGCAATAAAATGTAGGGGGTTCTATTTAAAAAAATAAGATTGACCTTGAAATATCCTTGAAGGACATGGTCAAGGTCAAAGTCAAGGTCATCATCTTACTCCCCGCTTGAAACCATACAACTTTGCTATTGGACATTTTCTCCTAAGTGCATTCTAACTGAAGATATTAGGGGGGTCCGATACTTTTCGATGACCCTGTATGAGCATACATATAATTATATCTAATAGTGATTTATATATATATCGTTGTAGATACATATACGGTGGACTAACGTATGGGGGAAGTGTGGGGGAAACAACCACAGTGAATGAAGACTGCTGTTGATATTTGAACTTTGTAATACCGTACGTAAAAAACACAGTTTTAACCATTCACGATTGAAAACTGTTTAATGTTGTCCACTTCATAACAATAACAAATAAGCACGACTGCGCAAGTGTATGTTTAAGACGTCGAAAAAAACATAGAAAATAAACTATACCGTGTCAAAAAGTTATTGAAAGTAAAAATGAAAATAAAAAAATATATTGTAACCTAATAAACTGTGTGTTTATTACAAACAAACACTTAATAATTACTTTCATTAATATATTCATACTAAAACATAATAACTTAATGAACATAATTAAAAGACTGTATTTACTCATTCTTTTTTTTAAGTAAGGCACTTTAATTTCAAACTTATATTTATTAATTAATATAATAAAACAATTCATGTTATTTAAATTATTAATCTGCTAGTTAATCATTTTATTTGACCAATTTTTGATAATTTCAATTATAACAACCTGAATAAATAATTGTCTCCACATATTTGCGGTTTCCTATAAGCGTATTAGCAAATGATTGAAATAAACTTCGACACGAATTTCATAATAAATGTGCCGCAGCTTGACCGTACACGTTAGATTCTGTGCACAGAAAAATGTCCTAGTCCCCATTTCAACTATTCATTATTTTCACTTTATATTATATAATTGAAGCGTAGCCGAGTGGTTACGGTTAGAGATTGAAGAGTGGAAGACCCGGGTTCGATTCTCATTAGAGACGAAATATTTTTTTCTTTCTGATCTTTAATTTATTATTAGAAAAAATTGTATATGGTTATATCAGGTCAAAATTCATATCTGATATTATTCCGATAAATTATATATGGTTCTTTTTTTGCCGGGAATTATAATAAATACTTGTAAAATTAAAACTTTTCTTTTATTTATTTATTTTTTTTTATTTTATTTATTTATTTACGGGCATTAATGCCCTTAATACAAAAAGAAAACAGAAAATTATCGTACAATAATATAATTTTATAAGAACGACAGAAATTACAAATTAAAAATTAGAAAATACAAATCATATGCGCCTAAACGAAAATAATAATAAGCATAAAAATAAAAATAAAAATACGACTACACTGAAAGACTTAATCACGAGACGAATTGATCACGTGTAATATACAAACTGATAATCCGATGCCAGTTTTTTGAATCTACCGTAAGAATTACAATCTCTCGCAACCACATTCAGATTATTCCACGCATGCTTAAGTCTAGGAACGGGAGCAAAAAATAAATAATTGCTACGATATGGCTTTTCATAAATGATACGTGGATTTCGAATGGAATATGGTGTGGTTCTAAACGGAAACAGTCCCGTTAAGTCGTCACCCAGCGAAAATTTCAAAATGCGATAAACAGTGGATACATCGTGAAAAGAGTGTAGCGATTTAATAGTTGGGAATTTAAATCTTTTGGCAATTGCATTATAATTGTGATCGAAACGCGACATAGGATGTCCTGATTTAAAGGAGAGATATCTGAGAGATTTTCGCTGGACTCGTTCCAACATGTTAATTTCAACCTTAGTATACGGTGACCAGATAGGGGCCGCATATATTAAATGTGGAAGTACTAATGACCTTATGAGATACGCAATTGTCTCCGGATCTTTAAAGTCCTTAGTTGCCCTCTGAATAAATCCTAACATCCCAGACGCTTTCGAACTTGAGTGTATTAAATGATCCG
Organism: Trichopria drosophilae; assembly: GCA_030407085.1. Lineage (NCBI taxonomy): Eukaryota > Metazoa > Arthropoda > Insecta > Hymenoptera > Diapriidae > Trichopria > Trichopria drosophilae. The sequence goes on from CM059583.1 coordinate 84,865,503, forward strand.
TAAAAGAAAAATCATCACGAACAATTACTCCAAGATCGACATGTTTGACAGCTCTTGTTAAAGTCTGATTAGAACACTTATAAGCAAATTCAAATTTCCGTGAACACCTACTAAAACTCATGCATTTGCATTTATTTATGTTTAAATTGAGGGCATTTAGCTCAGACCATAAACCAATCGAATCCAAGTCCATCTGTAGTTTTGATGCATCCCTCGGGGACGTAATTTTAGAAAAAATCTTCACGTCATCAGCAAAAATCAGGAACTTAGAGTATCGAATAAATTTACCAATATCATTAGTATAAAAATTGAACAGAATTGGTCCTAAGTGAGAACCCTGTGGTACCCCGGAGGGAACTTTACAGGACGAAGAAATATCGTTCTTGATTTTTACTCTTTGAGTCCGATTCGACAAGTAAGACTGGAGCCAACGCATAAAAGAGCCGCTAAAACCCAGATGATTAAGTTTACTCAAAAGGATAGAATGGTTAATTGTATCGAAGGCTTTGGAAAAGTCTAAGTAAATAGTATCAACTTGTGAGTTAACGTTCAAAGCATTAGAAACGAAATCTGAAAACAGTAATAAATTCGTGACCGTTGATTTCCCTCTGGTAAAACCGTGTTGATTTCCAATAATGTATCCAGTTAATTCTTTATACAATTTGTTAGCAACGATGGAATCAAAAAGTTTTGGTATACAGCTAATTACTGCTACTGGGCGATAATTTACGACATTATTTTTGTTCCCGTTCTTAAAAATTGGCGTAATAAATATGTCTTTCCATTTTGATGGAAATACTCCTTGATTCAATGAGGTATTAAATAGATGACATAATGGATTAATCAGGGACGTAAAACAGTTTTTTATTATAATAGATGGAATTCCATCAGATCCTAATGTGCACGTCGATTTCAAGTTAAAAATAGCATCTCTAATCTCGGTAGCAGAAATAATAAAATGATTTATCGAGTTTATGGGGACAGTATGTTCCAATAAAGGATTAAAATTTTTATCAGTGGAATAGACAGAACTGAAATAATTATTAAATAAATTTGCTATGTCCTTCTTATCTGAGGAGGAATTGTCACGAAAAGACATAGTAGAAGGCAATGTATTGCAATGACGTGAAGAATTAATAAATGACCAAAAAGCTTTTATATTTGTTTTAGATCTCGTTTCTATTTCTGCCATGTGTGTTTTGTAAAGCGCTCTAGAGACTCTTATGCAGTTCGCCCGAAGACGTTTAAATTCTGTAAAGTCTACAAGCTCTCGAAATCTTTTATATTTCCTATGAGCTTCTTTCTTCCTAAACACAAGTTCCTTTTGGTGACCCCGACGTAAACAAAAATTAAATAAAAAAATTTCTGGATTTAGAAATCATTCGCGAACAGGAGGTTTTAACTACAAATCGCTAGAGGAAAAACACTTGTTCTGAGCCATACCTTAATTTCAACTCTGAACATCCCATATGAAAAAAGTGTGGTAGAGATGTAAAAGTATGGTTGAATGGGGTGTTCTTTTGTGGGATGAAAAAATGTTATCACGACAATTAAGAATATATTAGGCGTTTCTTGTATAACAATGGTTATGAAATAAGTTTATCTAGAATAGATCAAATACATTTAAAGAACGGAATAAGAATGTAGATCAAAATAAACGAGTTGAAGATAATTTGAATCGTGCATCGTACTTTCATATATTAGACAATGTAATGTAAGTAATATTATAATAAATTAATTAAATTTAATAAAAAGTAATATTTCAATTATTAATAAAAGTTTCAATACATTAAAAGGCTTATGTAAAACCAAGCTGGAACAAACAGAAAACGATAAACTGTCTAATGGCATGTATAACATTGACTGTAAAGCTTGTGAGGCGAGTTATTAGGACCAACCAAATCATACATGAAACATAGAATATATGAACACACGAACGGTTGGAAAAACAGAATCGACATATATCACTTACCGAACATATGTTAAAAAATGGTTATTACTTCGATTTTGAAAATTTTATTATTTTAGATAAGAACAAAATTATATAAACGTAACATTACTGAACTAATATATATTAAGAAAACTGAGAATGATATTAATTTTAGAACTAATACCGAAAATTGCAATTCGGTGTACAATAATTAACATCCATTTATTTTATGTTTTTACTCTTTTGAATTGTATAGGAAGGTGACCTAATAAACATATCCAAATTGTCTATTGTAATTTCCATCTGAATATTCAATTTTCATCGTTCATTTCACAATAATTGCCGGTTACTCGTGAGTATAATCTATTTTTTAGCCAAATTGTTTTATTTTTTGGTTGTCTTGCGGTTTTTTGTTATAATAATTTTTTTTATATATTATTTTTTAAATTTTATTAAAATGATGTTTTTTTAATAATATATTGCCCATGAAGAGGACTAGTAAAGTGTTGGACGAAACGTTGGGCCTTTGGTGACAGCCTTTGTTGTTCTATAAAGGTTTATTTTTCACCATAATGGCCAATCTTAATTCGTTCATAAATTACTTCGGTGCTTTTACTATATTTATCAATTAAAATAAAAAACTAAAAAATAAAAACATCATGAGAGAGCATTACAGAGTTGGTGAGGTGTTCAAATCATTTAATAATCGTGAGTTAACTACGTCTCACTAAATAACAATGCATATAACACACAGGTGCTATATCGAACAGTACATTCTGATATATAGTGTCGCAAGACTAGTAGCGATCAAATGCAATGGTATGGGGGTTGATACAACGTGGTGAGTGTTGGCGGCATCATGCGTGGGTGCCGAGCCTCAGACAGTGATTGGTCGCGTTGGGGCGCGACGGCTAGAGTCGAGCACGAATCGACTTGGTTACTCAGGTTCCCTTCAGGCGTTTGTACTCAATCGTCTCTTCAGTTCATCCTTACATGTACGCATCTTCACTAGTTTGTTCTAGCGCAGCTGCTGTTTTTCTTACAACCATTTTTGAGAATTTACAATTTGCAAACGAAGTGTTTTAAGTATATAGTGAAATTTTCATTACTGGAAAAGTGTTATTCATTTTTCTGTGCAATAATGGTATCGGGCGGCATGGCATGTGTCAAATATCTGATGTTCCTTTTCAATCTAATATTCGCGGTAAGTGACGCCGACGAAATGTGCCATATTATGTAATTGCTTTTATATATATTATACTTAGTTATATTTAGTACTATATATATATTACGTTCACCATTGACATGTAAAGTATAGAACATAGGGAGGATCGCGCATGCGTATATACATGACACATACTAACCGTCATGTGTCCGCTTTATTGTTGTGCCATACATACATATGCGTTCACGAATACATATCTACGTATAAATATCACATTCGCAAACCACCTTCTATCTGCCCTATTCCTTTCGTATATGTCATGATTACATTAGAATAAGCACTATCTTTTCAAAAGCTTTGTTTGCTCATGATATTACACATTTTTTTTAGAAGATTTGAAAGTATTTTAAGCAAAAATAATGGATAAAGTTATTTAATTCTTTATATTATAATATACGCAGTTCTACGCTCAGGTCACTAAATTACAGGACACATTGATCATTATAAATATCTAGTTAGCCGCTCAATAATTCGAAATATGAAAAATAAACAGACGACTTTGCGTAGGTTGCTCATCTGAACTATAAACGATCGGTTATTCATATATTCCGTAATTAATTTCCTTATATTTAGTACAATTTTTCTCCTTAAATTTATTACCAATTATTGTTATTTTCTATTTTTACCTTTATAATGTATTTCCTATCCTTGGTGTCTTAACAATACTGGAAAAATAACAAGTACTTGAAACACATATGCGTGTCAGTTAAATCAATATCTTTTGTATATTTTCATAAATTAGCAAAAGACATTTTTTTATTAAAATGCATTATATGCTAAAACTAAAGATATCTTTAAAATCCATGAAGGTCAAAAGTGTAATTAACAATTTTGAGAAAATGCCCGTAGTTCCAATTTACAAAATTCGAAACAAAAATTGGTATAAGATTCACCCGCTTTAACTTTTTACTATTTAGCTGTAATTTTAATAAGAAAGTAAATAAAAATAACAATATAAAGTATATATAATCGCGACTTTTTAGACAGAGCAAGTTCACAAAAAACTACTGATAGTATTGGTAATTAATGTTCACTACTGTACATTAATTAATAAATTTTATTAATATTTATATATCTCATGCAAACAAAATAAGCCAATGGATGGATGCAGAATTGAAGATTTATCAATTTTTCTCGTTTATGCGAAAAATTTTACAAATTTTCTTAGTTTCAGACTGCGTAAAAAATGATATAAAAGGCAATGATTTTCTGTAAAACTTTGTTACAATATTACATTTATGTATGAAATAAACATTTTTTTAAGAAACACTTAATAGCTACATGTCATTCACTATAGTAGAAATGCCTAGAAGTAGATTTTTTTATACCATCGTTTTAGAAAAACAACGTATGTCACACGGACGTATGCCATTTTTCCAGAATGAGATGTTGCATAGTTGGAGTATTGTATAATATAATAAAAATATTTCATAATAATAATATCCGGTGTTGTTTATTACCAAAGTACTATCAAATAGCGATCATAACAATTTTTAAATTCATGTTATTAACATTTTAACGATTTATTATTATTATTATTTATTTGTCGTTAGATATGATATTACGGAATATTGTATGCAAATTTCCTTCACAAATAAATCTATGAACCTGAGAAAAATTTACCCGAACCAAGGCTCGTACCCGGGTCTTCCGCTTACTGAGCTGACGCCTTAATCACTACGCTACGCTTGCATATATGTTAGTGCGTGAACAATAATAACTTATACTCAAACGTAGAAGGCATATTGATATATGCGGGTTTAGTTCAAACAAAAACTTAAGCATTTCTTTGCAGACGTTAATATTTACTTACGCAAACATTTCATACAGTTATTTTTGACAAAAAAGATGTATAAATGTTATACAGTTTCAAATTTATTAGTCATTTATAAATAGGTTAAATACATATTTTTAAGAAATTTATATAATATTATTTTTAAGGAGGTTGATTAAATTATGTATACTTCACATCTTTTCCATGTAAGTTTTAACAACTATTACATACACTATCCACTCATAAGTTAATATTTACTTACCAAACAGTAAACGCAAACATTTAATGCACTTATTTTTGTCGGAACAAATATATAAATGTTATTCAATTTCAATTATTTTTAATTAATATTAACATTTCTATGTAAGAAATAATTATATTTTCAATGTTATTTTCATAATTATTAGTCATTTGTAGTAGGTAAAATAAACATTTTTAAAATAATATACACTACCGCTCAGAAGTGTGGAATCACCCCTGGATAATTTTTGATAATTTTAATCGTTGACATCTCAGCGCCACATTATCGCACAAAAATAAACAAAAATGAAAATTAAAAAGGGGGCTTCCAGCTCTTGAATCCCTTTGGATTTATTTTCATAAATACATCCGTCTTCGAACCATGCTTGATTTATTAAAGAAATTTTTGTGTGTAATTTTTCTTTTTTTCAATCCACCTCCAATTTTGCAAAAATGATCTCAGGATAAAAGAGCAAAGTACGATCAAAAGCTAATCATTTCAGCTTTAATTTGCCCTCTTAGATTTAGTCTGCTACTTTTTTGCACCTTGTTATTAATTTTTAATAAAATAATGTTATTTTTTTTGTCAATTCATCATATGTCGAAAAATTGACTTTAAATAAAAAATGTTTAAGGAAGAAAAAGTTTCATTTTTTAGTTATCTATTAGTAAAAATTTAAAAAATTTTTAGATTTACATTTTTTTTACCTTGTTTTATCGACTCGATGAATTGAACTTTTTTGCGGGGATCATTTATAGGTATAAATTTACATATGAATTTATACCTATTGACGGTATAAATTGACGGTATAACAATTTCGTATACGCGTATTTACACAGACTAAATAATTAACTTTATTCTATCGACAGAAAATATTAACAATTATATATTATTTGTGTGTACACACTCATACTTATGTATTATATTTTGCTTTCTTCAAAAAGCTACCACACACTTTTATCACTGCATTGAAAACTCGAGGTATTCTTGCAATTAATTTTTGTAAAGTTTCAGAGCTTATTATCTTCCACTGTTTTTTCAGTTAATCCCATATCTGTTTTCGGCTTGTAATACTGCTTTGTCGTATGCTACGATCCAGATGCTCCCATAAAGGTTAAATCGGATTACAATCCGTACTCTGAGGTGGCCAAGTCATGTACTTCAGTACATTTTTCTCAATTTTCGATTGAATATAGCCTCTGCAAAGGTGCTAAGAATGTTTCGGGTCATTATCCACTTGAAACGTGAAGCCTTCACTTATGAGTCGAAGTCCAGATAGTATTGCATTATACTACAAAATTTTATGGTATTCCTTTTTATCCATGGTCCCTTCAATTTTTATTAAGTCACCTACTGAGTGTCCAGCAAAGCATCCCCAAACCATTACGAATCCACCTCCGTGCTTCATTGCCGGTGTGATGCAAAACTCATTCATTCGCTCGCCTTCAAATCTTCGAACATATTTACGCCTGTTTGATCCAAATAATTCAAGATTCGTCCGAAAATAACACTTTTTTCAAATCATCAATACTCCAATCTTTATGAGTTTTCGCCCAAATTAGTCTCTTTTTTTTTCATTTTGTTTTCTTAATAACGGTTGCTTTGCTGCAGCGAATCCCCGCAAGTTTTGTTCATATAACCACCTTTTTATTGTTGCGTTTGAGAGTTTTACATTATGGTACTGCAAAAGATCTGCATATTTCAGATGCTGTTTTAAATCGATCACGCTTACTTGATCTGACTATAAATTTATCGTCACTTTCCGTAGTTGCCCGAGGCCGACCTGAACGTAAATTATTTTTTACACTGCCGGTATTTTCAAATCGAACAATTGTTTTTTGCACACCACTATAAGACACATCTACTTTTTTCATAATCTGACGTACTGAAAGTCCGTCTTCGTGAAAAGCTATTATAACTACAGGTAATTCTTTGTTAGGTGCCATACTGTTAAGGTATTATAATTGTATCTAGGTTATATAAATATTACGAGTATAATGGCCCAAGAACAATTGAATGTATGTACAAATATTATGTAATTGTTCACATTTTTTACCGATAAAATAAAGTTAATTATTTAGTCTGTGTAAATACGTGTATACGAAATTATGATACCGCAAATTGAGAGTAGTTCATATGTAAATTTATACCTATAAATGATCACCGCAAAAAAATTCCATTTACCGAGTTAATAAAACAGGGTAAACAAATATAGATCTAAGAATTTTTAAAAATTTCTACTAATAGATAACTAAAAAATGAAACATTTTCTTCCTTAAACTTTTTTATTTAGAGTCAATTTTTCGAGATATGATGAATTGAAAAAAATAACATTATTTTATTTAAAAATGAATAACAATGTGCAAAAAAGTAGCAGACAAAATCTGAAAGGGCCAAATTAAACCTGAAATCATTAGCTTTCGATCGTACTTTGCTCTTTTATCCTAAGATCATTTTTGCAAAATTGGAGGCGGATTGAAAAAAAAGAAAAATTACAAAAAAATTACTTTAGTAAATCGAGTATGATTCGAAGGCATATATTTATGAAAATGAATCTAACGGAATTCAAAAGCTGGAAGTCTCCGTTTTAATTTTCATTTTTGTTTATTTTTGTGCGATAATGTGGCGCTGATATATCAATGCCAATACATCGATGATATCAACCTTTAAATTTATCGAAAATTCTCCAGGGGTGATTCCATACTTATGAGCGGTAGTGTATATTATTAAAAATGTTTATTTTACCTACTACAAATTACTAATAATTATGAAAATAACGTTGAAAATATAATTGTTTCTTATATAGAAATGTTAATATTAATTAAAAATAATTGAAATTGAATAACATTTAAATATTTGTTCCGACAAAAATAAGTGCATAAAATGTTTGCGTTTACTATTTTGTAAGTAAATATTAACATCTGCAAAGAATTGTTTAAGTTTTAGCTTGAGCCAAATTTTTATCGATATGCCTTCTACGTTTTTTTATTCATTTATTATTTAACGGGCGGATCGCCCTTTTACATAGTTTTGCGAATATAGTCAATTGTTATATTTGCAAGAGCTGTAGATCGACTTAAGAGATGGCGTCATACTTCACATTTGTGTATGAAATGTAGAAACTGCAAAAACCTACACCGAGTACAGAGGCGGTCATGACTCTATTTCCGTCTGATAAACAATATTTTTGAAACTTAAACAAACAACGTGATTCGTCTTGCCAGCAGCGAGCTGCTGCTTGAAAACGAAATAGAAAAATTGTTAACCGGCCCTACTGATAACATCGATGTCGGAAATGACGTCGTTACTGACGTCGGAATCGACATCGGAAACAACGTTGCACGGCGTCGCTTTCGACGTCTTAAACGACGCCTGATTTTGAGACCGTATATAACATCTGTTCCAACGTCTTTTTCGAGGTACCTTTTGACGTCGTTTATAGACTTTAACTTTGTAAGTAGAGACGTCGGTACGTCTAATCCGACGTAGTTCTGGACGTCCTATTCCACATCATTTCCTACGTCGTTTTGAATGTAATTCTTTACGTCGTGTTCGACGTCGTTTTTGACGCCGTTTATAGCACTTGTAGGGTCCATTTTTATTTTTTCCTTTCTCAGTAAAGACGTCGGTTTGGACGCCTAATCGGTCGCAGTTTTGTACGGCGTTTTCGAAATCAATATCAACTTCGTTTTCGACGTCGGTACCGTCGTCGCTTTCGATATCAATATCGACATTGTTTTCGATGTCGGTTCCTTCGTCATTTTCGACGTCTGTGCCGTCATTTTGACTGTTAAATATAAATTTTCATTATGTTTGTATTATGTGTGTAATCAAATAACGCGATCAAATATTAAAAAAAAGTTTCATACAACAAAAAATGCTTACAATCATCCGAAGAATACGTGTGAATTTTTCCAAGATGTTTCGGGCCACTGTCGATTTTTTGGTTCTGGCCATTTTCCGGAAAAATTTCCCAAAACGTCCTGAAAAAATTCACACGTATTCTTTGGATGATTCTAAAAACTTTTTGTAAAGTAACTTTTTTTATAAAGCGATTCCTCTTCGAGAAAAAATTAATCATTAATTCATTATTTCTTCTGACTTTTGGCCGCCATTTTGGATTCGCCAAGTTGATTTTTGATATTCGTAGGGGTACGGTTCTCAAGGAAAAATAGTTTGTGGACGATTTCTGAAGGTTTTAGACCTCTAGCTCAAGGGATTCCTTGTGAAAATTTTGGATTTCAAAAAAAGAAATCTTAAAAATTTCCCGTTTTTTTCCCTAAAATTGCAAAAATGAGGCTGAAAAAATCTTTTTTTCGAAATTTTCACGCCAGATTCTGAAAGTTCAAAAAAAATCTATCAGAAAACATGGTTTGCATGATCATTTCTGACCGATTTGATTTTTCTATACAGCGTTGAAAGTGGGCATGAGCAAATGTGCACATTTGACGTTAATGGGTTAAGCAAATCAAAAGATCGCGGAGAAAATGGAGCGAAAGACGGTGTGCAAAAAACCGGGGCGCTCCGCAAAAATGACAAACAATCGACAACGGTAAAGTAGGAAGAAAGTTTTTCGGAATGAATACCTGGAAGATCAATTACAATACTGTTCATTATTTAAGGACAATCAAAAGACCTTCCAAGGTAATAACCGGAAATTAGTAAAAGGACATACCTTTGAATCACCGTACTTGCACGTAACACGCTAAATCTGCTGGAGCTTCCCGATGCTAGTAAGTGTTTTTCCGAAGTCGAATTCGTCATCATATTCGATGTCCGTTTCGTGGATATTTGCCACTCCAAACCAATTAATGTTTTAGACGTCAGTATAATATAGTATACCATGTTCCACTACCTATCCTGAAAACATTGCCTCTTTTCGGGAACGCCGAGGAACAGCAAAACTAAAAAACCAAAAATTTTTTTCAGATTATTGAATATTAAATTATGATGCGTGCGTGTTTTTATTTCATTCGGAAAAAGATTAGCATATTCACTCAATATTTTAGTGTTCATTCAAATTTTACACTGCTAGGAAAAAAAACAACGAACATAACCTTTCTCAGGCTAACATTAAACAGATTGGTCTGATTGGTCACGTGGTTTTGTTGTTCCCTCAGCGTTAGTGAAAAAGGGCATTGTTTTCAGGATAGGAAGCGGAACATGCTATACGCTATATAACAACGTTTTCACACAAAAAGCAACACATTTTAATTTTGTCAAAAAAGTGAATTTTTTCCCATACTGAAAGGTACTACTGAGAACTATTGACTAACTATTCACCTCCAATAGTAATGTCCGAATTTACTACGTAATCCAATAGTTCTCAATAGAGATTATTGGCTTATGTACCGATTAACACAGTCAAATGTGAGTATTTCGCACCATTTTCAAAAAAATTTTTTAATTTTTCTCTTTTAATTAGCTTTATAAATCATAGAAATAATAAATAATATAAATAAGAAAATGCGTTTCACTCATGTTTAAAATTAATGAAAATTCCTCATATACTATCAATATTCAATTACTAAAAAAGAGTAATAATTCCTGATTGTATGCAATCGCAGAGAGTAATATGTAGAATATAACTACAGGAATATAACTCGTATTGGAATATCAGAACATTATTGATAACAAAACGACCAAAATAATGTAGCAGTTAAATGAATGACGATCAAACCGCGATAATGTACAGATTAAATTTGCATTCTTTAAGAACAATTTCATTATTACACAGCATGTATCAAGAGTATTGGTTAAATACCAACAATATAAACAATATTTTGCGATTTCAATAATTGGTGCTAGAAATTAACTGCTCATAAAATCATCCTTAAGCACACGGAAGACAATAATAGGATCATCAGAAATGTCTCGAGTAATTTCAATGAAATGAACTGGTTGGCATGATTCTGAGTTGACTTTGGACAGTATCGTCGAGATGTCGGCTGGGTACAACGTCAAAATTTACGGAGTCAAAATTAATATGGACTTGGACCAATGGTCTATACGGTCTTGCCTCAGCTTGTAGCGCTCGGGAAACCTGCAATTAAATACAAATTTAATTCGTCATATTTTTAAGCCGAAAAGATATTCGAATGATATTTTTGTGTTCGTTAAAATTATTATAATCTAATTAGTAATTGCTTGTTCATAGAATAAAAGAAAAAAGGGCATTTTTGCCTAATCATGGGTCGTCTCTCGGTGAATAAGTCGGGTAAACAGAAGGTGCAAAAATTATAGAAGACAACACCATTATGACATACTCATTCCGAGTTTGTTCACTTAATTTACGCCTCGCAGAGCAACTTCACACCCCCTGATTTGAATTTGTACAAACGTCAGTGAAAACTATACCGACAGCCATAGTTCGGCATGTCGGCTCTCGGTGCGCGGTCATTCTAACAAATTAAGCGTCCTACTTGGGCTACTTTCTGGATAGATAACCACATGGAAACACCTCACTCGCTACGTCTAGATAACCGTGTTTTCCGTAGTTTTTCTAGACCCCAGTATAATGTAGTATGTAGATGTAAAGTATATGAGTGCTGTCTTATACTGCATATAATCCAGACCGATGCAATCATCAATTCGCGTATCATCAAAAGTTAATTTCTTACGGTATTAAAGTATTTGTATCTCGATGGGCAATTGCATGGCTATTGCACGTAATGTTCTGAAACCGCCAACCTCCGAGTTATAGTAAAGAAAATATATAGATTCCATTGCGTATAGCTTAGAATAGTTAATTAGAATAGTTAATTTATACTACATTGAAAATCGACTAAAGTTTTACGGAATTTACCATGGAATATATCGTTCAAATGTCGCAATTTGGATCGCTTTTAATGATATGATTCTCATTCGTACGATTACAAAAAAAAATCCAAATGGAAACAGATCGATCGGGTGCATTCTTTTCTCGCTTTCAGCATTTTTTATTTCGTTCTTCTCATGGGAATTAAAGTTGTTGATTCTCTGTTTTTAAATGTTTACTGCAAAGGATCGAATACTGCGGTTCAGTGCTGCAAATAATGACTGTTAGGCACAATTTTTCCAAAATGTTTCACGCCCATACAGTATATGGTGGATAGAGACCTGCATATAGTTTATTCGGGTTATTAATGTTATTAAAGTCATCCTAGTAACATTATTTTAAGGATATTTAGATTTTATATAACAAATGATTATATTTATATGATGAAGTTTTGAAACGTTAATTTGAAATGAATCTTCTGAAGAAAACGCGAATCTTATCGTACCTATAGATGAAATCCTTCTTAATATTAACATATGGTTCTCGTCTGATATTGCCGAATATAATGTGACTGATATTATTTATGTATAGTCATTAATTTTCGAAGATACCTTGTGGACACATAGCCCACGTAGACAAACAGCCCCGGTCTCCCGTACATTTAGTCAGTTTTATAATACTACAAATATTGATAAACAATAAAGTCACCTTATTAGTATATTTTTCATTATCGCCAGTGTCTTGTGTTTCATTAAATGACTGCTTTTTTTTTAAATTGAAAATTCTAAATTTACTTTTTTCCAACAAAATTGATCCTATAAAAAATATGAAATTTATACACTTGTATATGTTAGTCACTCTTGTTATTATGTGGATGTGCATTTGAATTCGCGAGATTGCGCAAAACACACATAGGAATAAGTCAACGTTGACGGGTGTAATAAACAAGTAAGTAGTGATACAAAATGGAAACTAACTGCGACAACTATACGAATAAAACGTGGAAATTGCGTAACATGCTGTCAGCCGAGGACAATTTTTATCCAAAAGATGGATAGTACTTTTTTGACAAAGCGGATGTAATTTATATTACACTCCATACTTCTCCATACCACTAATCGCGTTTAATCTTTAAATGGCCAATGATTTATTTAAAGTGGAAATTATCCCGAGTATGTTGAATTTTCCTATTACTACTAGTACTTAATTATTTTTAGAAACTGTAACGAGGCCCTCGATATAATCAGAATATTCATATCAAAATATCCCTTTGCAATAACACATTTCGGATTTTTGCTAGACCCTTGGCTACCTACTGACTAGTTTGCGAATATGCGTATCAACCAGTGCATTCCATCCATGAGGGAACGAGCCGTAGGCTCATGTGTGTGAATCATCTGCCCAAGGATGAACTCACAGCAATATGTGGTAATACAATATATTACATCGGCACGAAATGACTAGTAAGGAGTATAACAGTACCGACCAAGGATATGAAATTCCATTCTGAGTATTCTAAAGAAGAAGAAGGATCTACATCGTCATCAGAACATCGTACACCACTATCATTACACCGTATGTGCCCACTAGTCTAGCGTACCCTACTGAAAATTCCCAGGTGCGTGATCCCAGAGAATATCCCGAATAGGAAATGGGTTTCGGAAATGGGTATCTTGAAATGTATACTCGTGTAATCTTGGGATCCTACTGAACAAGAGAATAAGTAATAATATTATATTTGAAGTCCATATCGTCACTTCGGACGAAGACTAGCACATCTAACGCTTTCCCTGTTTTATTTTAAATAGGGAAAGCGACAAAAGTGCTAGATTTTGTCCGGGGTGACGATATGATCCGTAACCCATTTCCTATTCGGGATACTCTCTGGGATCCCGTTTCCTAGCCGAGAACCCAGATGGGCGTCCGGTTCAAATTCCTGACTGGGATCCCACCTGGGAATTTTCAGCAGGGATCACCGCCAACCGAACAGTGTACACAGTCACCAGAGCACCAACTGCCGCCACTAAATAAACATCCTCCTCCCCTGGAACAATACCATATAGCACCACGACCCTAGCATTACGAATTTCTAGATAAAATTAAACACTTGTAACCACCTGCAACTTCAGGCTATATCACCAGTAGAGTATCCGCTTACAACGGTAACAAACGAAATCCGACGATACCCTTTTAATGAATAGGAGCACATATCGTTTTTGGAAGGAAACTAATATTACAGCTATTACAGGTAGTGGAAATTTATTTGATGTTTAACTAAACATAGGAATTCAGTAATTGACAAATTAAATTTTTACAAAAACTGTGAGGAATTTCATGCGATAGGACAAAAAAAAAAAGGACAAAGGACAGGTTATTTCCCCCGCGTTAATGACGATTTGTCTATTTGCGGGTCGGCTCTCGGGTGGAGAGGTACAGGACAGAGACAGACAGTACAATGACAGAACTAGGCATATACAACACAACACCCACCCAGAGCCAGTCCCCCCTACCCCAATATCGGTACCACCAGCAGATTCGGCGGTCTGTGCCTTAGCGAGTACGACGCGGAGCTTATCCCCTCTTTATCCGAGATAAGACCCACGACGTACCGACCGCGGATAAGACGCTGACGGTACCGATAACTGCCGACGGGGGTCGGCAGCGGTCCCAAATTCGTACCTTCGCCCAGCAAAGTTCCCCGGTTATTCCACACTGGACATAAGCAGAGAAAATTGCAGGACGGGGATTCGAACTCGGGCCCTTCGCGACGTTCAGTTCGGGCGGACTAAGACTGACGCCTTAGCCCGCACGACCATCACGCCGATAATTTCATGCGATAGATTCGAACTAAAAGATCGCATGTTGAATTGTAAAATCTGTAAAACCAAAATAGTTGTGAACGATTACAAATATAAAAAGTTTTTGTCACGATGAATGCTGCCTCTCCCGCATCAAGTTCATTACAATTGAACAGCGGCTATCATGATATTAAGAATAAAAGAATTTGTAATAATAAATAGATTCGCAACATTTACGACGGTAAGGAATCGAACATTTGTAAACAAAACGAATTACATTCTAATATACAACTCTTATGTTACGTCATTGTAATGTACTTCGAACGAAAAGATCGCATGTAGAATTGTAAACTCTGTAAAACAAAAATAGCTGTGAAAGATTGCAAATATAAAAACTTTTTTGTTACGATGAATGCAGTCTCGTCCGCATCAAAACGACCAGAGCGACAGGGTCGGAACAATACAGCATGTAGAGTGGCCAGAAATAGAAACGGTAATAGCTACAACGAACCCGGAGAGAAGAAAAACCTCACAACCTAGTGAGCAGGATATTCGCGAAAAAGTGAATAAATGCGAGATTCTAAAAGAATACGAAAAAGACAAACTAACTAAACTTCTTGTTAAATTTAAGGACAAGCACCTTAAACACCCTGCACCCGGGCAACTCTACATACTCACTACCGACGCGAGCACATATGCGATCAAGGCAGTATTATCACAACGAAATGGACTGAGAAAAGGAGATCCAGGGGTTAATAAAAAGCGCAAAAGGATAAATAATCCAGAAGATCGCTTCAGGTCCGTAAAAAGTCGGAAGATTAGTTCTCCGTAGCTAACTTCCTATGGGGGGGGGGGCTATGTAACGGACCGATTTGCATAAAGCTAAACAATGCATGCGAGTAAGCGTGAGCGTAAGAAGCGTGTGAGTGTCGCGTAACGAGGCGGGATCTCGGCGTATAAATTTGGGGGAAATTTCAGAATTGTGGATAAAGAAGGATACGCTGGGAAAAGATAGTAGGTGGAGAAAGGTTGGGTCAAGTTGGAGAGGAGAGGAAGAGGATTGGATCCTTGACGAACTAGAAGGAAAGTGGAAGAGAAAGTTCTTGAAGAGAGCGAACGAGATTGAAGAGATAGCAAAGGAAAGAAGATGGGTACAAAATAGACAGGAGAGAGGGTGATAAAAATATAGGAGAGAAAAAGGAGTGATGATGTCGTAGAAGCGAGAATATGCAAATAAACAAAAGTTTCGGTGTTGCAAAACAGGAGAAGAGAAATGTTAATATACCCAATTATAAACAATCAATAGCGAAGGAAGACAGTGCTATTAAACAATATAAGGTGCGGGTAAAGTGAGAACAATATGTAAATTTTAGTGCTTTAATGAATTGCTGGTTTGTTACTTTTAATACGAGCATAAATGGTGGATTGCACAAATATACTCGTTGTTCATTATTTACATGTGAACGCATATTATGTCAATATCAGCCGTTAATATAACACTTTCCTCCTGAGCTACATCTAATAGTTTTTTTTGCATAACACATTTATTTACAAATAGTTCTTCAGTATTTACTTTATATACTGCAGCGTATTCGCCATTGGTGGCAATGGCGACAATGAAATAGTTTAACCGTACATACGTCCCATCAATGACCCGGCAATAAGAATTATCTGAACGAGCATTTCTTTTTAATGAAGACGTATATAAGCAACCATTTTTGACCATTTTGGTGTACATTCTCGCTTCGTTAGATATTAGATTTATGATCTCTCTGCAAGTATCGCTTAATGCGGAGCATGCACCGAAGTACCTAATTTTACATTTAACTTGCAAAGTTTTTTGAACTCGGGTCTCTTCAATTGACGTGCAAAAGTGGTTGACGGTATCGCAAAATATATAATCGCTCAAAGAGACATATGAGTATTCGAGATTTATACGACGACATACTTGGTAATGAATACCTTTTGCAGCATGTATTGCTTTCAGCAGTCGTCCATTCCCGGATTCAAATGCATATGCGGTATGCGACCAAATGGGTCTCCAATAATAAACACTCTTTGCTAAATGCAAGAGAGTGTACATTAAACGTCATGAAAGCTTTAGAGTACAAAATTTCGCACTTAGCAACAAATTCATGAAATAATTGATCGGCGATATCGAGATCTTCAATTTTTATTGCGTCTTTTGATAAGATATATATTGCTCCTACGAATAAAGCCCAGTGTATTGTATGCTCTTCAGACAAAAATACTAAAAATTGGTAAGCTTAAAAAAAGGCTCCAATTATCCCACTCTCGAGATTTCCAGAATTCTCTATCCGTTAGTGGCCGAGTTAACCTGCCTAATTGAGAAGGAACTTTTAAATTGCACCATACGTTATTAATATTAGCACTTATATTTGTCGGAATTAAGCCTGATTTATTTTTATTGCCAAAAAATAGCGTGGCAAATACCTTAGCATAAGTGCATGGGGTCTGGGATACAGCCTTTAATTAGGTCAAATTTTGGGAGATGTCTTAACGGTAACTGACTTTTTACTCCAAACACATTAGCATTTGGACGTAATCGCGAAGCCTGCATCATGTGTTTAATCGTGTCTTCCATATTTCTTAAATTTGGAGTGTTACGCTGTACTGGATATTTATGCAGCCAGACCTTTTAGTCGAATCCTTAAAAACATACTTACCGGGATATAAACATTGACCACAACCGTTTGAGCCATTAAACTGAATAAACCCCTGAACAGGTGCACGAGCTACAGCATCCACACAACAAACCAAAATGAATACTTTGATCAAATTTTCTGCACCATTTATGATGCAGTTTATTCCTTCTGTTGAAAGTGTATACATAGTTTTAACAAGTGGGCGAAGGAAAATATTCATATTTGGTTTATTTTTTCTAAACCACAAGCCGACCAGAAGCAATTCTTTGTTTCTTATATGAAACGGTAATTCATTTACCATTAAATAAATTGCCCATATTGAATATGACGAACTCTTAAATAAAGGTGCACCATCAGTATTGGACATCAATGTGGCGTAATGCCTCTTATCGTATCCATTCAAGCATTTTACAAAATCTCTATATAACTTTCCGTCGTAAATATCTCGATAATTGCCATCGTATTTTCTATCCCTCATAAAATAATTTTAATAATCTGAATTTAATTTAATTAGTATTGCTATATGCGCTGATGGATCCATTGTAATGTTACATCCCACGTAACCGACCAAATTGACAAATTACGGGAATCCCCGAAACCACATAGAGAATACCATTATAGCGCCCCAAGTCCCATGAACTACAAACCTACAAAATTCGATGGTAAATCAAACGCCTTTTCCTTTCCAAGTTTCGGACAAAGTCAATCCCTGTATTACCTACAAATAAGAAAATTAAACCAAATCCAAAAATTATACGCATCTGACAATTTTCCTTTTTTTTTTACTATTTAGAAATAAATAATTTTAAAATCTAAACAATTTCTTTATTCGGTATTATTTAAAAACTGTTCCATGACCTAAAATCAAAGAGAAACTCCAAAATGCTACATTCTAAAAAAAACACGTACAAAGCGCCCACTGTTCTTAGACATTCCTAAAGGCAATAAAAAATCACAGACATACACACATACATACAAGTAGACCACACCCAACGCTTACGTCAACTCTAAAAATAGGAAAAAGAAATAAATGACATCCCTTTCTATTATACAAAAAAACAACAAATTTCAGGGCAGCTTAGACAAACATGGATTACATTTTTTGTTTAAAAAATAGAGAACACCACCGTTCATATTTATAAAATCTATAAAAATAAATATACATAAATAAACGGAGAAAGTAGAAAAATTGTTAATATAAAATTGCAAAAACGTGTTTACCCAATCAACACCCTTTCAGAAACAAATTTTAATTAACAAAATTTGTTGCACCTTTTAGTATTTTACAACAATCATTCTTTAAAAAAGCAATAGCTATATAAATCCTACAATTTCCGTTCATTTTTTGTATAAACTACCGCTAAAAATAGTACTAAATTATATAACTTGTGACCCCCCAAAACATAACCCCAAAATTCCTTCACCGTCGTCGCCGCTCTCAACCGCCGCAACCGAAATACAACACCAACCGAATCCCTGGGGTCACAAAACCTTACGACGCGCAAGATGTTAATAAGGGCGCCAGGCATGCCGAAGAATACCGAATTTATAGGCGCGCCGCAAGGTGATGGTGTGCCCGCTATGCTCAGCCCCGAGATCCCCTCGGCCGAGTAACGCGGTGTCAGCGATCTCTACTATTGCACGACCCTCATTTAACCTTGTCAGGAACTCGGTCCCATCTTCGCCGACACGGCCCGAAAA
Source organism: Trichopria drosophilae (assembly GCA_030407085.1). NCBI lineage: Eukaryota > Metazoa > Arthropoda > Insecta > Hymenoptera > Diapriidae > Trichopria > Trichopria drosophilae. Next base: position 84,884,595 of record CM059583.1, read on the forward strand.
CTTCATTCCCCATCGACGCATTACGTTAAAGGCAGCTTGCATCGAGGCGACGCGATCTCTCGCGTCATTGCGCGCTTGCACCGGCGCCCTAACGATATTTTGTCCATAACCACCCTGACCGAAGCCACGACCATCGTCCGCCGGAATTTGATCATCGTCAAAATAATCGTTCCTTGGGACGCGGTGGTTCTCTCGTGAATTTCCCGATTCCAATTTCCCCTTCCACGATCGTTATCGGTACCGTTGTGCCCCTGATCGGTAGCCCCCATTCTTAAATCAGCCTCTTCTAACCTACGCTCGTTAGCCCTCCTTCCGGCACCGCCGACGTCGCGTGAACCCAAAGGACCCCCACCGTCGAGATAATTATCCCCCGCCTCCGCTTGACGGAGTTCATTGACACCCGATTGGCGGATCTGCCCACGCGCGTCCACCGGTAATTTCGCATTGACACCCGTCGCCACGTTCGAATCAACGGGACGAGGTACCTGAGTACTATTCGCGTTCGCGTCATTAAACCCGCCGACGGCCCCTTCCACAATCGTTTCGAAATCTGGTAAGGACTGTGATGGTACAGACGGGAGTGTAGGGATCTCCCCTGTTTCCAAACGTACCGCGGTGAGCAAACGGGCCCGAAGGTCAGCCAACGTACCATCGACCGACAAGCAACGTAGAGAGAGCTCCGCGTTAACATGGTCCATGATACCCGAGAACCAAATAACCTGTCAACTGCCGGGAACCCTATTCAAATGCCGCGAGAAGAACGAGAGCAAAAAGTAAAATTTTCTTTTCGTCAAGTCCAACCAGAGCCGAAAGGTTTCACTGCACCCGATAACCGAACAACCGTTACTCCAAACAACAACCGAGCACAAGGTGCTTTAATGATAAGGGAGTAAGATAGGAATTTTCCTAAAACAAATTTCGATATGTCAGTCGTGACATCACTATCAATTCGTGCGTGACTCGCTCATCGCGTCAAGGGTCGCCGGATGACTCGCATATTTAAAAGGGCTCGCGTAGTATTCATAATAAATTAATTTTTTTGTTTGTCTTTCCCATTAGTGAGAATTTATAATTATGTAATTAGTAGCCCGTATGAGGCTTACTCACACTTACATCCAAGAGGCATTTATCTCAGCATTAAACACCAAAAATTCCCACACTCAATAATAAATATTTCAACAAGCAAATTCTTACAAGTTGGCACAAAGAATCGTTTTCAATGGAATCATTCTAATACTCATAATAATAACAATAATGATAACATATCAATAATAATATTTACTAGAAAATATACTCGCTTAAAACTAAAATCATCTGGCTGCCGCATTCACGATAGTGTGTTCCCGACTGAAGTGCCACGATCAATGTCGAAACCGAAAAATACACGATAATCGCTACTAGAATAGCCCAACGCAAAATTTAAAATGCAGTCAAAATTATCCATACTCTACCTCAACCAGAAATTGACAGCAAATGGAATTCACTAAAAATCTCAAACAAAATAACTTCTAATCTGACATTTAATCAATAAAACGCGACAGAATACTCTAAATATCTCAAAACCCAAAAACTATCAAATGTCAAATTCAAAACCCACAAAACACACCAAAACATCGAATTTACAACATTCTAAATCAATCCACGAAACTTCAAATAATTGTGACTGCGCGGCCCCACGTTGGGCGCCAAATTTGTGACCCCCCAAAACATAACCCCAAAATTCCTTCACCGTCGTCGCCGCTCGCAACCGCCGCAACCGAAATACAAAACCAACCGAATCCCTGGGGTCACAAAACCTTACGACGCGCAAGATGTTAATAAGGGCGCCAGGCATGCCGAAGCATACCGAATTTATAGGCGCGCCGCAAGGTGATGGTGTGCCCGCTATGCTCAGCCCCGAGATCCCCAACGCACGGGAGAGGGCGGTATTCGCAGGCGCAGTCAAAACTCGAAACCGAAACTCGACGATAGAAACTAGCGGTCACGAACAGCGAGGACGGGTTAACCTCAAGACCGAACCCCATACGATCGTCACGATACCGAAACGCGAATTCAATATCATTTACCTGACGTCAGAACGAAGCGAAACCGAATTTTCCCGACCAAAAAATTTTGGGTTGCCCCGTAGGGGCCGGGAGCCATTCGGACAAAATTCAATACAAAAAATCGCGCCACACCTCCACAGCGGGTGTCCGTAGCCATCATCGTCATGAAAATATCGGTGCCAAAGAAATTAATTAATCTCGCGGTTGCACACAGTGCCGGAAACCAAGATTTCCACATTATCCGCGATCGACGCTAGCTTCGACTACGCAGGCCAGCGCCGCTTGATCCGAACACTTCCGAACGCGTGTACGGCTATTTCCGCGGAACGAAATACGCCACGAGGCCAGGACTTGCATCACGAGGTCATTTATCGTTTGAATAAATTCCAAGGTAAGACGTATCGTATTTTAATAAACGCGTGAAAGATTGCATGATTAAGAGTGCTCTCCTTGAATATTTTCAAGGACGATAGCCGTGAAGTAGTCTCTTTTGAATTTTAGGTTAAACCCTTCGAAATCTCTTCGAAGGCGGTATCCGCGGGCGAGTTATTTAAGCTTTACAACATTTTAATTATCTCCTTGATCCCTGTCAAGGACGATAGCCGTAAAAAGGTTTTCTTTAAGGTTAATTAAACCCTTTGAATAAGATTCAAAGGCGATATCCAGTTTAATAATGATTTAAACATTAAGAAAAGTTTATTGTCTCCATGACCAATGTCAAGGAGGATAGCCGCAATTAGGTTTTCTTTAAAGTTAATTAAACCCTTTGAATGAGATTCAAAGGCGATATCCAGTTTAATAATGATTTAAATATTAAGAAAAGTTTAGTGTCTCCTTGACCAATGTCAAGGACGATAGCCGCAACAAGGTTTTCTTTAAAGTTAATTAAACCCTTTGAATAAATTGTAACAGGCGATATCCAGTTTAAGAATTATTTAAGTGTTAAGAAAAGTCTAGTGTCTCCTTGACCAAAGTCAAGGACGATAACCGCAACAAGGTTTCTTTAAAGTTAATTAAACCCTTTGAATAAAACTCAAAGACGATATCCATTTTAAGAATTATTTAAGTGTTACGGAATTTTCACTTTCCTTGGAACTTTTTCAACCCGGGCGACGCGGAACAAAGAAATTATTATTTTGATTTTACCGCGTGGTGCCAGCCTACCGCGTACGAACTTGGTTGTTGAAACGCGTTAGCCGAACAAAGGACGAAACCCGCACTACGTCCAAAATTACATTTTCGCCGCGATGCTTTCAAGATATCGAGACCCGACATTTTAATTTTAACCTAAGCGACCGGAACCGAAGATTTTAAAGTCAAAAAAAAAGAAACGAAACGAAAGCACGAGTGATCCGCGGCACTTCACTCAGGAACGCGAGCGAGGAATTCACGAACGAATCCCGGAAGGCGATAGCAAAACGACAAGAATTAAGATCAAGAAAGATCGATTTGCCTTCCGGAACTCGTTTTACCTTGTCACCAAGCGACCCTCACCTTCCAAAGCCCAGGTAGTCCTGCCGCTGCCGCTGCCAGAACGAGAATGGCCCGAGGCTCGTCACCGCCTTGCCAGAACGCGGTCCTCGCCGCCCGCCGGTACCAGAGACAGAGCGCGCTAATTCGCTCCCGCGGTACCGCGTGACTACCGTGGCTTTCACCGCGGCGTCTCTTCCCCTTTTCCACCGATTCCCCTCACGCCTTCTGGAACCTTCTAGAGACTTCCAGAAGCGGTAGCGGTAAACATCCATTGTCTCGATACCTCTATCAAAACAACGGATGCCTTTGTTTATTCCGTAACCATCATAACAAAGCGACGAGAACCTTTCTAATCGGGCTCTTTATGTTCGATTATTAACGAGAATTTCAAAACAATAAACTATATAATATTATCCGCGATGCAAAATATAATCTGTTTTCGAAATTATCAAAATATCGAGAACCTTCTAACGAAATTAATATTCTAAAATGACGTGAAAAATGCCCAAGTATGGGTACTAAGTTTTATAATTACTCAAATCCGCTACTACACGATATCCAAAAATATTAAACAATGCAAAAGAAAAGAATTTAAACGATAAAATTTTCTTTTCAATTTCAGATGAAAACCAAGACGAATTTATACGATGCATGATGTAATCTCCTCCCCTTTTTCCTAAACTTTTTGTTAAATAATTACTGGCCACATCCTTTAGGCCGAGATCGACTAACTATGCACTTGCTCAAACTAAAAACTATCTAATCAACTAACCTTAATCACTAGCTACGCAGTATCTTCTTTCAATACATTGGCGCCTGTGCTAGTTTACTAATGCCTTACTAACTAAACTTACTCACTAGCTACGCAGTATCTTCTTTCAATACGTTGGCGCCTGTGCTAGTTTACTAATGCCTTACTAACTAAACTTACTCACTAGCTACGCAGTATCTTCTTTTAATACATTGGAGCCTGTGCTAGTTTACTAATGCCTTACTAACTAAACTTACTCACTAGCTACGCAGTATCTTCTTTCAATACCTAGGCGCCTATGCTAGTTTACTAATAGCTTACTAACTAAACTTAATCACTAGCTACGCAGTATCTTCTTTCAATACATTGGCGCCTATGCTAGTTTACTAATAACTTACTAACTAAACTTAATCACTAGCTACGCAGTATCTTCTTTCAATACATTGGCGCCTATGCTAGTTTACTAATAACTTACTAACTAAACTTAATCACTAGCTACGCAGTATCTTCTTTCAATACATTGGCGCCTGTGCTAGTTTACTAAGAGCTGCGCAGTATCTTCTTTCAATACCTTGGCGCCTATGCTATTTAACGCAATGCAAGGTGATTCCAAAAATTAGCGCTACTACAGCAGTCCCCCTATAAAAATCACCATTGCCCCGGATTGAGCCTCCCGGCAAGACAAAGTCTGTAATTATTTAAAGCGGTAGTTTATTTCCGGGAGCCAAAACTACACCTAAAAACTAGCGCCACGATCGGCTCCCCCCCCCCCCCCTATTATGGTGCAGTATCAGCTCCCCGGTTTGGAGCCACATCCTCAAAATTAGCGCCATCACGACAGTCCCCCCATTTACCCAACGGATATGACCCCCACGACTGCAGTACTAGAAAAATATTAGCGCCTCTATCGGCAGTCCCCCCTATTATTAGCACTGCAGCATCCCAACGAATTGATTCTCGCTCAAAACTGCGGCTGTAACGTGTTGCCACGTTACAAACTGAAACCAGCAGATTTCAGAATAGCATAGAATACAATTTGTTTTAAAAAATAGAGAACACCACCGTTCATATTTATAAAACCTATAAAAATAAATATACATAAATAAATGGAGGAAGTAGGAAAATTCATAATTTAAAATTGCAAAAATACATCTACAAAAAATGTACAGTTTTACAGCAACAAATTTTAATTAACAAAATTGTTGCACTTTTTAGTATTTTACCAAAATCATTTTTTTTCCCATAACAATAGTGCTATAAATCCTACAACTTCCGTTCATTTTTGTATAAACTACCGATAAAATATCACAAAATTATCCAACGTAAAAAATCAACAAAAATTAGTGAGAATAGTAACAATTGAAAATCGCCGGAAAATAGTAAAAAAAATGTTCACGACTACTGTCGTAATAGGAAACCTCTCCCACCTATGAAAACCCGAAAATTTTCTTGGTGGGACACATAGTATAAATACCACGATCAAATACTCATTGTTCTGCACTCTGTATTCCACTCTCTGTATCCGTCACTCCGTGGTTCCTGTAATTTGGACCAATTCCCTTGACTCTTCCCCTCAACTCATAGTCGTTCCGAGAGTTCGACATCCCAGCCACTCTAACCCATTTTCTTTCTGAGGCAAGAAAAAACAAAACGGAGGCCTTCCACCCGGCAGTTCGACAGAAAGATATCAAGTCTTCGGATATCAATTATCACCCCGTGTTCTTCGATCAAGAACCATCGTCGCACAAAAAAAGTAAGTATTCCTCCCTTACAATTATCTTTTCCCAATCCCTCCACATTCCTTTGGCCAAAAGAGACGAAAATTTCAATAGTGTGTTAACACTAATAATCTTTTATTTTTATATTTTTTTCTTCTTCAGAGACGACAGTGTTGAGTCTCCCGTCATCATTTTTTTTACATTCTTTTTTTTTGACTATAAGGGAGAACAACGTTGCAGGGAACATTTTTTTTATTCAGAGGTTCAGGTCGCTCTTAGGCTAGCCCATGGCAGGCGAATAAGCGACAGGAATCAGTAGGGAAATTAGGAACCCTCCGCGGTTTTTTTTTTGGTATTTTTTATTTTTCTAATTTTTATTATCATTTACAAAAGAAAACATATGTTCCATTTTGACATCCATTTCCTTAGACCCTTCCTTAAATTCACCGTTTCGACTTATACAAAATTTTATTCTTTATTTCCAGTGGGACGAACTAAACCACGCAGCCATTACCAAAACAAAAAACGAGCCTTAGAACGCGCAATTCGGGAAGCCGCCGCCGAATACGCTTCGTCCCTCAAAATTCATTTACCCATACCCCCACGTAAATTTCCTGAAATCCAACAATACATACCAACCGCTCCTCCCCGAGATCCCACTCTAGATCCTCCTCTTCCAAATTAATTAATATCATTAGATTAAAAATAGAAAACGTTCCAATAAAGGAACATATCAAAATTACAAAAAAATCGAACAACCACATAGAAATGATTATAATAGATGAGAACAATAAAAAAAATGCAACGAAGTAATTTTTTTAATATAGGGAATAATAATTACAAACGTTAATTGATTTGAAATCATCTACATGGCAAAAAGTCCTATGTTGCATATGTTACTATTTTGATGTTTATATGCTGTAAACCGAGTTCCTCACCTGCATATATTGTGCTTTCTTTTAAAGAAAAGCATATCTCTCGAGTTCTTCGTGGCATTGTACCAAACATTATCAGTGGGCCGTCTGTTCTGCAGATTACCGTACGTACAACCACGTGGTTGTGTAGATTCTCCAATCTTGTATACAGTTGTTCCACAGATGAGTGCTTGTACGGAATTCTATTGATGCTCACTATTTTTCATATCTACATATAAGGTATATAACTAGTTGATCTATTCTATTGCTCCAAAACTTTATAATATTTGCGGCACTGCAAGTATGTTGATGATGTTCATTTTGCTTTTACCGGATAATGCGGATAACCAAATGTCCGAATATCCGCTTATAATTTCGTTATGTGGGCATCTTTTCTTCCATTTTGTGTGATATGCAAATTCCGACGCGTCTTACTCACTTGCACTGAGTTGGATGTTATTATGGCTTATTATTATTATTGCCAGCCGTTTCAGTAGCAAATTTCTTTCAATATGTAAAACAATTAAGCCTACTTACTTTTATGTATTTTTTTTACGAAACAAATAAAATTGATTGCACTATACTAACCCTTTAAGTCACTACAGGGTTGGAATCCTGATCTCATGCGAGTTGCGAGTTGCGAGTTGCAAGTTTATCTGAGCTGTCAAATTTCGCGTTTTATGACTGTACATAACCTATTTGACTTCAAACCTGTACGATATGTCACGAGTAAAATGACTCTCAACATCCATAGAACGCGATATTCGCCAGATCAGGGTTTTCTCGCCTGATCCCAGCCGAGCGGAGCGGTAGGTAAGCGGCTAATCTAAGCCGTAGGAATTGGAGAGCCTTTGCAGATCGTTTAGCACCAGGAGATGCTTGCCCAATCTGCTCGGGCTGACGAATCCGACTGCCTAGTGTTCGACAACCGTATTTATGTGCTCGAGCGACATGGAGAATCGTCGCGCACAGAGACGGATTCGCCATTCCATTTGCCGGGTGGATTCTCGGTCACCATAACAATTGGTGAGAGTTGTGGAGAAATCATTCAACGTGGCCCAATCGGCCCGGTTATTACGGTTCCACAATAACGGATCACGTCGGAGTAATTCAGGTATACTGAAAAATAGGTGATTGGAGGAGAGGTTATAGGCGATGCGTAGTTCTTCTACTCGTTCTAAGAAGGAATAAGGATTTCGGCCGGTAAAATGTGTTACCCACTTACGTATCTGATGGATTGCCAAAGCTGGGTTGTGGTCCATTGGTGCGGGTGGAGGGTGGCCTACGTCGTCATTCCGGATGACCGCTGGAGTTTTCAGCTTGTAAGGCAGCAATCCGAGCGGCGCATAATTTTCCTCGTTGCCCAGCTGTCTTGACAATTTCCGGATTGTCCAAAAATTTTTCACGAACTAATTTATTAAGGTCAGCCACTGTTCCCTCGCTGGAATCGCATAGGGTTTCTAGTAATTCTACCAACTCGAATCTGCGAAACTCGTGAAAAGTTGTTAATGTGATCTCTTCCATTTTTATAAGCAAATTAAAAAAAAACGGTTGACTCGAGAAAATAAATTAGACCGGAGAATTTATTTAAAGAGTCCCGAAAGTGGTAGTCCGAAAAGCGAAAAGAAGCGAAAGAGGAAGGAATTTCGCTAAGTAAGTGAGAGAGATTATTTGTAACTACAAAATAATGTGATTTATTCTTAAATCTATGAAATTACATTAAGGCCTTATGGACCAAAATAAAGAGCGGTAAAAACGGAATTATACCGGTCCATGCGGAAAACGGAATAATACCGGTTCATGAGGAAAACGGAAATTAACGTTTTTACGGTAATAACTACGCGGAGTGAACGGAAAATCGGTAATTCCTTTGACGGTGAATATCTAATCTAAGTCGGGATAAAGACAGGTTTTTATCTCGTCTGATTATATGCCGAGCGGAGCGGTAGGTAATTAGGTTTTCTCGTCTGGTTCCAGCGGAGCGGAGCGGTAGGTAAACGGGGTTTTCTCGTCTGATCCCAGCCGAGCGGAGCGGTAGGTAAACGGCTAATCTAAGCCGACGGAATCGGAGAGCTTTTGCAGATCGTTTAGCACCAGAAGATGCTTGCCCGATCTGCTCGGGCTGCCGAATCTACCTGCCTAGTGTTCGACAACCGTATTTATGTGCTCGAGCGACATGGAGAATCGTCGCGCACAGGGACGATTCTCTCAGAGGCTCGGATTCCACTGCCGTCGCATAGAGCGCATCTCGGGTTGCCTATACGGTAGGCGCGGCAGGCGAAACTTATATTCTAGAAACTTCGTTTCAGTTTAAATATACAAGGATATACATTTGTAAGAACTTTAGTTAGTTAATAAAAAAAATAATTAATTTGATTTTATTGCCGCTATTTTATTCTCAATAGAATTATGTTTTTAAAAACTAGATAACGCCAATTCATTAAACCAATCGACCGAAAAGTTGTTGAAGGAGCTCGATGGTTCAGGTTCTTCCAATATCTCGTTATTTACGGCCCTGACATCATCTTTGAAAAAGAGTTTGAATGGAAGAAAAAATATTTTAAATAATAATGGAAGCAAAGAAAAAGCAGACATTAATGATCATTGCGCTTCTACGCCTGCGACATCCCCTCAGAAAAGAATTTTGAATAGACGTAAACAAAAAGTCCAGTATACCTTACGGTGAAGGTAATAGTTCAGACATAAATGAAGATTTAGCTTCTGCAGCCGCAACATCTCTGCCTATCGTAACACCTCGGCAGAAAACATCGATTTTGTTAATACAAATTTTATAGACATTACTGAAAACTCCCAGGTGGCATCCCAGTCGGGAATTTGAACCGGATTCCCGTTCGGGATTCCAGAGAATATCTCTGATAAGAAATGGGTTTTCGAAATAGGTGCCTTGAAATTTCTCCTCGTGTAATCGTGCGATCCAATTGAATAAGAGAATAATTAATAATATTCTAATTGGATCCCATATATGATCGGAAACCCGTTTCCTATCCGGGATACTCTTTGGCATCCCGGACGGCATCCCGATTACCAGGCAGAAACCCAGACGGAAATCCGATTCAAATTCACGACTGGAATCCCACCTGGGAATTTTCAGTAGGGCAGCTATGTCGTATATTATGATATATCCTATGCCGCTACCTTCACAGTATACAGAATCTTTTGAAATTAAACCATTGTCAAACTTTGCGAATTAGTGTTAAAACCGAAATATTCATCGATAAGAATACTGCTAACGTTCGGCTTGGTACTAAGTGATATACGTTGGCCCTAATGATATTTTTTTTGACAGATTAATGCCAGTACTATGCAATGTTTGGCAAGGTAGTGTTAGAATTTTAATGGAGGCATTCGTGTCATTTCACTTCGGATGCTTGATTTCCACTGAGTCTGCGCGATCGAGGAGCTTCCGCGTTGCCCCGTCGCGGACTTAAAGTGGGGACGGGTCGCGGAACAAAATTATCGAGAAGGTTCAATAAGATGCGAATTTCAAACGCATAATAGAACATATAGAAAAAAGCGGCCCGGGCGGCGCGTGCGAAGGAAACGGATATTCAATAAATGGCTCCTAATTGCCTTAACCAATTTAATTAATATAATCAAATGCAATAAATTTGGTCCAATTCTTGTGCGGACATAAGCACACTCGTTTGCAGTTGTGTCCTGAATGTATCGACCCGAATCGAACGTTCGAGAAGGTTGAACGATATGATAATTTGCGGAAAACTGCGCCGTGTTCGGCAAGGAAGCTCGTGAAAATCTGACACGTGACTCGCGAAGAAACGCGCATAGCACCGCGAAAGGGGCCAATATCCGCGGAAGTACGTAAATCACTGAACATTCTAAACAGTCAGGAAACGCCTTACATCGCCAGAATTCGCGCACTACGGAGACGTACATAGGCCGACATACAGTCCCCTTGTTGCAGGGGGTATAGAGAACACTTTACAATGCGGCGCGAAGGCAATACATGATTTACTTGCGCAAAACTTGACGAGATCTACGGGCAGCAAACACAAGCTGCGTAATCACTCAAACGTAGTTGGATTTGGCAGTCCTGACCTTGACTATACGTACAACACCATCGTTTCCCGATAAACATTCTATAACTCCACCCAAGGGCCACTTCATAGGCGGAATACAAGGTCTTTTAAGCAAGACAATTGGTTCCAACGATATGGGGTTTCGAGCGACGTGTCATTCAGTTCGCTGTTGCAACGAGAGCAGGTGATCCGAAGACCTACCAAAAATGTACAAAGATTTGCTGATACTCTTGCCATCGGGATAATCGGCTTTGAGACTGCGATACGTCAGGGAGTTAGCCTATCCAGGCTGTCAATGTAATCGGTGAGGGGTCCCAGTGGCTGCAAATTTAAGGCAACCTCTATCTCGCATAAAATTGATCGTCCGATCAAATTTATTTTAAATCGATAAGAATTAATATAATTAACGGCTTATACCTACAAATTGCATTAGATATTAAAATGCTACAGTTTGAAAACTGCTAAATATTTCAAACACGTTGCGCCGTAATTACTCGGAATCTCAAAACGCTAGGCCTTGTCGAAACATTTACAATCTCAACTAGTGATTAACAACGAAAACATTATATTCGTAACTATAAAGTTAAAAATCCTTAAAATAATTTCGATTTGACAGTTACTTGGAACGGACTGGTATATGGACAAGGACAAAAAATTCATAATAGAAAGTAAGAAATAAACAAAAATTCAAAAGTAAAAATAAAAAAGATACATGCGTGGTGTTTCGTTCAATCCCCTCCGCACCTAAACTCTTCAGTGAGGCTTGGCGGAAGCAAGTAGCCTCAAATGCCCTAACTAGAGGAATTAATACTGAATTCTGATACATGCATGCATGATATTTATAGAGAACCCACGTAAGAAAGGATTACCCACGATTGAAGAGATCGTTAAATATGAATAGTGCATGTATTTAGGAAAAGAAAAACTATGTCCATGCTAACTCATCTTGATTATCTTTTAAAGGTAATTAGTTAATAAGAAAAGAACAAACTTAGTGAATAGAAAATTGAATCTGGTATATTAATCGATAATTATACATATTTGTAATATGTACTTGCACGCGATAATAACAATGATAATAATAATTCAAAATGTTCAGCAAGATAGATATAAACCTAGATACATTATCTTTATCAATTCTTCTCTTTACTTACTAAAATCATACAGTTTCAAAATTTAATTATACAAATGATGCATTCAGAATCTTTTCCAGCTGACATATGTTTACTGCATGACCCATCTTAAACTAACATATCCCCGCACTAACTCAATCGACACTATTAACGGTATTTACATCAACATTAGCATGGCATGACAATGTATTTAGGCCAATAGCAGTCTTGCTGAACATTTTGAATTATTATTATCATTATTATTATTGCGTGCAAGTACATATTACAAATATATATAATTATCGATTAATATACCAGACTCAATTTTCTATTCACTAACTTTATTCTTTTCTTATTAATTAATTACCTTTAAATGATAATAAAGATGAGTCAGCATAGACATAGTTTTTCTTTTCCTAAATGCATGCAGTATTGATAAGTAATCATCCCTTCACTCACGTAGGGAATCCTTTCTTACCTGGGTTCTCCATAAATATCATGGATGTGTGTATCAGAAGTCAGTATTAGTTCATAATTAGGGTGTCTCCGGTTGATGAGACTGATCCCTTCCGCCAAGCCTCACTGAAGATTTGAGGTGCAGAGGGGATTAAACGAAACGTTACGCGTGTATCTTTTTTATTTTTATTTTTAATTTTTTGTTTACTTTTTAATTTTTGTTTATTTCTTACTTTCTATTATAAATTTTTGGAGCATGTCTTTATATTTTTTTTATTTTATGTTTTCTTAGTTATTTTTATATTTTATTTGCCTTTTTCTTTCTTTTTGGATTTATTATAATTTTTCTTTGAATTATATTTGCGTGCTAACAAGTCTTCTTTTTTTCGTTGTTAATCACAAGTTGAGATTGTAAATGTTTCGACAAGGCCTAGCGTTTTGAGAATCCAAGCGATTACGGCTCAAGTTTTTTTTAATGTTTAGAAGTTTTCAAACTATAACATTCTAACATGTAATGCAATTTGTAGATATATACTGTTACCTATATTAATTTTTAAATGCACCATTTCGATGTTAGGTGCGAACCTAGGCAGTTGTAGCACAGCCCGTTCTGTTTTACGAATTTTTGGCGTTCTACAATCGACAAATTCTTGAAACGTTTACATGAAAATATTGAGTGAGCGCCAGAACAACTGGGATATTTAACCGAATTCGTAATAGCGTGCGACTGGACGCGTATACCCTTTCGAGGTGATGTGACTGACGATTTAGATTTCGCATTCGACATCGAAACGACCCGTGATCTGTCGGTAGCCGATTGTAACCCGCACGAACGGTTAAATTAAGAAATTCCTTAAACTCCGTGAACGTCGGATGTGTCTTTTATTAGCTGCGCTTGAATAACCACACTTTGCGGGATTCCGCGTCTAACTTCGACTGCAATAAATGCACTATCATCTAATCCCACTGATCGACGGGCTGATCTAACGCTTGCAGAGAACCAAGTATCGCGGTCGATTTATAATATAATTTGCGCAAATCCGACGGTGAATCGACGCCAGCAATTGGTAGCAAAAACACCGAGCTTCGATGTTTATCCACGATACGTCCTTTATTTGAAAAAATGATTCGCCAGCAGATCCCACGTTACAACGAAATTTTTCCTCGTAATGGGGATATGAGAGACTATCGCAAGTGGCTCACCCTCAAGAGAAGACCGAATGTAATGCATTTTACGGATGTCGTCGAGCGACGTACCATTTTTAATGATCGAGTTGAAGTAATCCGCGAACATGTCCCACATATTCACCTCGAAATGACGGTAGTTTGATGCGTGGAAGCTGCAATGCATGGCTGTGCTGGACCAGAGTGGCTGCAAAACTCGTTGATGGAGGCACCGTGGACGAGGTACGAGGTGTCAATTGTTGAAGCATCTCCTCCATATCCGCACTAGCGTCCAAGTAAATACTCTGAGATGTTGCGGAGCGCTTCACAACGAAATATGGATAACGATGTTCCAGATATGTCGTCATATGTTCCAATTGAGTATGAATCTCACGACATTATGCCCATACAGTGTGCAAATAATGTTGTTGCACTTGCACATTCGCCAACGTCTGTTCATTTAGGTGGGGTAGAGAAGCGAAACTCTGCGACAACTCTTCGAAGTTAACCATCTGTTGGGCAAGTAATGTTTCAAAATTCGTCGACATATTGGAGTCCACCGATTCGAAAAATGACGATGAATTTAACTTAATCCAAGTAACCATTCAGTTCCTGTCTTTTCCGCTGCAAATCATTCATGTGCTTCTGAGGAGCGATTCGAAAATGAAGCACGAGAGGCGACACGATTTTCAAAACGTTGTTGTGGTGAAGTCGTACCGGCTTCAATTCAGGAGTAGCGAAGCAATTGAATGCCTGAGTCGCGGAACTTCTGAACGACTGCGACGGGACCAGTTCCTTCTTCGGTACGTTTCAAGCAGATTTGGAGTGGCGATGATGACGTCACAGGCACGTTTTGAAAAACAACGCGTATAATTAAATTTTTCTTTGGATTCTATTAATGCAATGTTCTTTTTTCCACTTTCACATCACAAAACTGTATCCTGGCAGGATCGCTAAATGATTTTTTTTCATTAGTTCATTTATGAGCAGATTTTTATAGAAAAAAAGAGTCCGGAAGCTGGTGCGTGTGAAGGAAGCAGCTATTCAATAAATAGCTCCGAATTGCCTTAACCAATTTAATTAATACAATCAAATACAATACATTTTTATTCCGATTCTTGAGTGGACATAAGCACACTCGTTTGCATCTGTTTCGCGAATGTACCGAAACGAGTGAAATGCTCCAGAAGGTTGAACGGCAGGAAACGCCTTATATGGCCCGAATTCGCGTACTACTGAAACGTACATACGTCAACAGTAGCATTACGATATGCAATGCTTCGGAATGAAGTCTTTCATGCTACAAACCTGATGTCTTTCTGTGTTACAATATTAATAATATTTATCGCAATTTTGAAGCTGAATAAATAACACACAATATCAACGTATCTTATTTATATTATAGACTATATTCATTACAAATATATTGTGCTTACTTTTTTAGATCACTGGCATCGTATTTATTTCGGTGGGAACAGTCATCCTAGTCCATTACAATTATTATGGCACATTTGTTGATAATTGGTTATTTGCTGTGCCTATATTAATGATAATAGTGGGTATAGTTGTCTTCCTTACATCGTTTTTCGGATGTTGTGGTGCTGTGAAGGAAAATCATTGCATGATAATAACGGTATGTAAGCATTTTCTATATTATTATTATGAATCGATCAATACATTAATTCGGCCAGTTACATTGCATTGCATTTGTTTTAATGTATTGTAAAATATACAATGACAGAAAAATGCATTACGTACATTTTGTATACGAGACATTCCACGTGAGGAATATCAGTCATGTACCAGAAATTGATGGAATTTTACATATCGGTAGCTTTTGGCGAAATAAAATATTGCCACAAGTAATTTTTTTTAAATACAAAATTGATCGCGGTACAAACAATTAAAGAAACTATCAACATATGTGTATTCTACAAAAAATTATAAACGGGTTGATTTTATTCTTCATCGAAAAATTGATTATTGAAATTGGCTGTTAGCCGCGAGAGTGGAAATGGCGGCACGGTCACGCGGTAACCTGCCAGCTTCAATAATCAATTTCTCGAAAACTAAGAAAACCACATCTTTGCTGATTTTTTGTAGAATACACATTTCTTGGTAGTTTATAAACAAATTTTTTTAGAATTTTTTTTTATCATCTTCTTGGTTGTTTAAAAATTATGGAAAAATATATTGCTAAATAAATAACGGAACATTTTTGTTTGCGCAACATTCATAATTTTATATTAAAACTCAACATTTTTCGCACAAATTCTCCCATCTACATTCCGATAACGTTGCATTAATCCATGTTATACATTTTTGAAAAAAAAAGTGTTGAAATTTTTAATTGTTTATAACGCGATCAATTTTGCAATTAAAAAAAATCACTTGCGGTAATATTCTATTGTGCCAAAAGCTACTAATATGTAAAATTACATACATTTCTAAGACATGACTGATATTTCTCACGTGGAATGTCTCATACCCGTACAAACTTAGAATATTAAAAAGAAGCAAATAAGAACATTGAGAAATATAACCAAATATTAAGGATAAAGCAACCTCAAACTACATCCATATACATGGTGATATTTATTATTTATTTATTTAAGTAAATCGGGCTACATATGATCCACGAATATCAACCCTTAATAATAATGATAGTTAAAGACGTAACAAAATTATGGAATACGCTTTGTGCAACAGAAATAAAGGTAATATAATCAGGCAATATAAAAAAGAAAATATAATACTAGTTATTAATATAACAAAAAGATAATAAATTAATTTAGATTCAAATTGGTGATAACGATTCATTTAAAGAAGTGGGAGAATCAGATGGCATATTCCAGAATCTTCTTAAACGGGCTTTTAGAGAATAGTACAAAAAATTAGTTGAGCAAGTATCTTCGGCTAGTTTTATAGAATTTCTAATATCGTAAGACTTAGTTTTAAAGGGAAACAAGTTTCAAGTAGGGCAATGAATGGTATTATGCAGGATATTGATCAGGAAAAGTAAGTCAGAATATTTATGAAGTGTACGAATCGACTACAGGTTAAATCTGGCTATAACTAGTAGAAAATTATGATTAAATCTATGCATTGTCATATGAGTTTTAAAAGACAAGTTCCTAAGGAATCTATGATTAGCTGACTCCAGGACTTTGTGAGCAACAGCAGTAGGGGGTGCCCGAATTTGTGAAGAATAAATAATGAGCGGTAGTACTACATTTTTGTATAAATAAATATGTGGCGGATGCAAATTTTTTAATGCATCGCACATAATCCCAGATTGCAATAATTACGAAAATAAAAGAAACGTAATTTAAATACCCAATCTTTAGTACATATACTTTATTATAATGATAAGGCTTTGTTTTGAAACAAGCATTTAAATTTAGTCCATGACGTCAAATTCCAGGAATCCGAATATTATATTTAATTTGAAATGCTTGAATTTACCCGTCCAACGAGAATTACAGATTTAGTCTTAATTTTTGGGAAAATTACACGAATCATGTTCTGAGATAATTTTTCTTAAGGATTAATTATATGCACTATAACAATTTTATGGGAACACATATCTCGTTCGAATCACATGAACGGGATAATACTTATTTTTTAGGAAGATTGGTTCTGTTCCGACATTAAGCTAACTTGTAATTCGTTATTAAAAAAGTTAAATATGAACACCATAGCACGATAACGAACTTATGGTTAATTCCCTGTAAAGTATAAGTAGCCGTTACACGTTAAACCGAGTTAGACAATTCATATCATATTTCGTTAATTCTAGCTTAATTTCGACAAATTAATTACATAATAATTATCGCACATATTTTTTACCCAGAACAAAATAGAAGTGTTCCAAAAACATATACAAGGATGCAATTTTTTCGCAGATATTTTTTAGCAAATTTTTCCTATTGCATCCTCATACTTTGCTCGTGTTTAACCCTTCCATTAGAAGTTTGGCCAATCAAATTAGATTACCCCTGAGGACAGCATATAAATTAGCGCGTTTTCGGTCGGAAAAGTCACTCTATTTCCACTTTCGGAACCATCAAAACGGATTTTGGACAGCAGAGAAGCGCATTTGGCAGTTCCTGGGCTCATTCGACTCCAGTACAGCAAGACGGGGTGCTACGCTACCATATCCAGCATCCGAGAATCTGGACCAGCTTAAAGGCGGCCTGAGATTACCCACCGGGATTGAATCTTCTTCAGTGCCATCCAGACTGGAAGAAGATCGCCAACTTACAGCCTCCGACTGCCTGGACCAAAAAATAATAAGAACTAACTATTCGAACTACCCATCCGTAGTTGGGAACAAAACAGTCCTTTTCAGGACTATCTTAATCTTATTTTCTTTCAGCGTCCGAACTCGTATCCCGATTAGAGCCACGAACCAGTGGAGAATAATTACTACGGGGCCGGCTTGTCTGATGGGTGTTCACCGTTAGTATCAGGCTATCTCGCGCAAATAGAGGTCCACATGAGAGAACAGTAGAGTACCCCGAGGTGTAGGCAACCGATGCTTCCGCTGTGTACTACGCCCTTGCTTCAGCTTCAACGAATACATCGGGCACCTAGGGAAGCAAGGAGGTCTCCATCGCTGGGTAGAGCCACCCGAGAGGTAGGCATCCGTAGCTCTTCAGGTTTCTGATTTCCTGGTCCGCCTGCTAGGCAGAACGTGTGCAGCGTCACCGCCATACAGCCACCTGCTGGTCCAGCTATCAAGATATCTTAATTTATTTTTCGTGAGTGCCGCGCTTTATTTTTATGTCGTTTCGCGATTTAGCACTACACGCGCGAGCAGAATCCGTAAAAAAAAAACAAGTTGGTCCACTGCGTTATGACTTACATATTCCGCAATCCAAAATCTTAAATGTATCGACAAGTGAAGTCGACGCGATAAAGCGTTTCCGAACTTCGAAGAATTTAAAGCGCCAATTACGAGCAAAGCGCGCCAGATTATAAATTACTTTAATTATTTTTTCTATTAAGTTTTTAATACATTTGTTGTTTTTTAAAAAAATTTAATAAAGTCACAAGTCTTTTATTTTGATATAAGTGTTCGTTTTGATAAGGGATCGCAATATTAGAGTGGTTTCCAGTCGTTCAAATTGCTTATTTTGAGAAATTCAAGTGAGATAAGAACTTATGTTAACCATTTTTTTGTGTCAGCAAATTTAACGGCCACCATACCACGCCGACAAATATATAAGTTTTGTAGAACATTTTTGTAGATGTATTTTTTGTAGAACAATTGATAAAGCCAAGCATCTTCAATGCCCTGGAGGCAGACAATTCGCTCTGAGCACCAAATGATAAATTACAGTCAAAAGTGACACCTAGATCAATAACGTTCATGACTCTGTTAATAACCTTGTATTTCAACCGATACGTATAAGTAAAACAATGCTTAGAGTTACAAAAGTATATTGTTTTACTCTTATTAAAATTAAAAGTTAGAGCATTTTCCTGAGACCATTTTACGATGTTATTGAGGCCCAATTGGATTATACCTTATGCCATTGGATTTTACCTTGATGGTCAATATTAGGAATGGAAAGAGCGGAAAATGTTACGACTGGATGTGACTTTGATCATTACCTTGACCATGCGCTTGAAGGTCAATTCTAGGTCAAGTTGACTTTGTGAGTGGAAATTTCTGTAAATTTACCCGTAAAATGGTATCTGAGGGTTCTCGAGATTGCTGATTACGAATGTGAAGTCTTTTTTCAAAAATTCAAGATTGCATATGCAATATGGTGAACGAATTTTAAAAAAATTTATTGAATTTTCCTGTAATTTTAATCTAGGAATGTTTTATGTAGCTGATAAATTATAGGATCTGCTATACCTGAAAAAATAAGGTGCACCCAGGATGTGCCGCAATAAGGCTCCTATGTACGATTTACATCACATTTTTTTTTATTATTTGTTTTTTTTTTAATAATTTTTGCGCTTTTTACGTCCTGAGACCATTTTTGCGCTTTTTACGTTTTCTATTTAATTTTTATTACCTGGCCAACTAAGGGAAGGGCAAGTGAGCACCCGGCCAACTAAGGTTAGAGCAAGTACGCACCCGACCAACTAAGTCAAGGGCAAGTAAGCACCCGGCAAACTAAGACAAGGGCAAGTGAGCACCCAGTCAACTAAGGCAAGAGCAAGTGAGCACGTGGCCAACCAAGGCAAGAGCAAGTGAGCACCCGGCCAATTAAGGCAAGAGCAAGTGAGCACCCGGCCAATTAAGGCGAGAGCAAGTGAGCACCCGGCCAACTAAGGCAAGGGCAAGATTTTCCTCCAAAATGCACCTAGCTGAGCTAATTCGCAGCTCGGGGAGTTTTAGGTTTGACCTTCAAATGAGGTTCCACGACTTATTATCCGTATCAAAATATCCGCCCCATAATATCCGCGACAAAATATCCGTAGCAAAAAAATCCGCCGACAAAATTACCGCACGACAAAAGATCTGCGACAAAATATCCGCGACAAAATATTCGCTAGAATTTTCGCCCTACGTTAATGCCCCCCCCAGATCCCCCGCTAAAAAAAACCTAACCCACGTGCATCTCCCGCCTGAGTGGATCACGGAAACGTGGTAGTAGTTTATACTAAATGTGGTTCCCACAAGTACGAGATGAGATAAATTATATATATATATATATATATATATATTAGGGTGGAGTGAGTCTGGTAACCTCTATATGTCCCTGGTTTATTTGACACTTTGAGTGATCCTGATGACTTTCCGAATTAGTACTTAAGGCACATATTTTGACTATCCAACTGTTGAAAAAATAAAAAGATATTTTTTGGGTCCCTAAAAATCCCAAAATACAGTCATTTTTGCAAAAATAGCGGTTTTTGATGGTAATAGACTAATATTTTTTCAATTTTAACTAAAAATTGGACTTTTAATATTGGAATTATTCCTTAAAACACATATTTTAACGACCCAATTGTTGAAAAAGTAATAAATAATTTTTGGTTCCTAAAAAATTGCTAAATATAGTCATTTAGCAAAAAAACAGAGATTTTCGACGATAATAGACTAGTATTTTTTAATTTTTATGAAAAATCAGTCTATTGTTAAAGGAATCACAGATTGCCAGTCGTGACCTTGGTGAAATACGCATTACACCATGGGTCGTGACGTCATAACGGCAAAAATGGCGGAAAAGCGTAGGTCGGGTACCCCTTGTGCCTAATGTCGAGGGTACCGCGACATAGGTATTTTCATTGAACGATTGTGGTTTTTTTTTTTCGAGCACTTTTTGCGCTTATACACGTAAGTAGTTATTTTTATACAATACAAAATGTGCTCGAAATAGACCTTTTCATCTCAAGATGGTGATGCGAACCAAGCATGCGCGGACGCCACAAAAAGTCGCCCGATTCTGTGTGAAAGAAAGAGATGTCATGATTACGGTAGTGTTCGGGCAAGTGGAATCGATTCCCAACTGATGCCGAGTTTTCACACAAGTTGCAAATATACGTCGAAATGCCGTCTTTTCTGAGAGGAGTTTGCAATCGAGACGTCTTGAAACCGTCTCAGAAAATACGGCATTTTGACGTATATTTGTAATTTGTGCTAACTGGGGATAAAACTCGGTATCAGTTGGATATCAGTTGGGTATCGATTCCATTTGCCCGAACACTACCTCACTATCTCTTTCTTTTACACAGAAGTGGGCGACTTTTTCTGGAGGCCGCTTACTTGTCCAATTCCGAGATGAAAAGGTCTATTATGTCTATTACTAGAATCGAAAGAACTAGATCCTTAAGTACTTCTTTTAGTTCCATGCAGATGGCGCGGCGTATCGCAGATTAGCCATAAAGAATGCAGAAACTCTAATGTCTGTAATGAACAGAGATTCCTTAAAGTTTAGAGAATGCTGTAATTTTCTCATTTTGAGGTTAACATTCCGACATCACATCTGACATGTTTACAGTAATAGTTAAAACTTTCTAATTTTACAATAATAATTAATAGGTAACTTAGCGTTTGACAGCTTTCGTGAAATTTGAGGTTATAATTTTTTAAGAAAGCAGCTGTACAGATAAATAAGAAAAATATATTTTGTTTTTTATCTAAATTTCAGACATCACATATCATACGTGCACTGTTTCTATACCAACAATGGAAAATCGAAAAAATAATAAGAGATATACATTTATTCCTGGACCATTGTCAAATAATGTTTTACCAACTACAGAAAATGTATTGCAATATTATTTATTACAAGAGAAATATGCCCTTAATCATTCAAAAGGTTTTAAGGGTGTAGCGTCAATGGTTACAAATGTTGTTGCTGAAGCCGTATTGGGAGTTTGGAAATCAATTTCTATACCGACCATTACGTTAAGGCATGTTATAAAGCAAGTTAAACACCTCATTGAATCATATAGGTCATTGAAAAAGTATTCGAAGAACTCGAAATATATAACAAGAGAAGATCAAATGTGGTCACGTTTCGTACAAGATTCTAAGAAGCTTTTTGATATTGCTTCTTGTAAAGGTAATTCGTTTGAAACTTGCAATTGTGTTGATGTTTCGAAAATTCCTAACATGCTTCAAGATTTTATGAATGACCAAAGATCACGAAGAGGAATGACAATTCAACGAGCTAAAGAATTACTCCGTTGTTCCCACATAGACATAACTGAGACGATTGAAAGTGAAAATTCACAGTCGACTGACTGCTTCACAATTAAGTCATGGTTCCGAATTTCAGGTAAACTTTGTTTATTAGTTTTTAATTTAAAAATATTAATAAATAATCTCATAAAACTAAAGTTATAGAAGTTTTTGTAAATCCGCTGCTGTAAACATTAGAATATATAATTTAATTATTTAGTGCTTTATGTAAAATCAACTAATTTATTATTTTTCACTATATTAATTGAAAATTTCTTTTGACGTTATAACAATCACGTAGTTACTTAACACCTTGTATTGAAGCAGGTTATTTATAAAAAATGCAAAATTTAGAATTTTAGTGCACTGGGCTTCTGTTTAATTAAAAATTAGCTTTTTGGGTGAAGTATCGAATAAAATGTTTTTCGTCATGAAAAATCTAAGTTTGTTACATTGTGGCATATCCTTATTTAATAACTAATTTTAATTTACAAAACTCATTTATAGTAAAAAATGTTTTATTCAATTAGGCCACTTTCAATTAAAATTACTTAGCGTTTATTAAATTTTATCTTAAAGAAATTTTTTTAATAGATTAAATTAAATTATTTTTTATTCAGTATAATTATAAGCTTATGTAGTTATCAGGAAGTGCATCTTTTACATCGAAACCATAGCAGCAAATGAGGTATAAATGACCAAACTTAGCATCTGCTGTTGATAGAACTGGAGTCTCCGAAAGATTCGCAGCAATAATTGCTACAGCGACACTTCAGGATGTTGGTTTAATTACTAAAGATGACACCAGTATGATAATTGACAGACATAAGATAAGACGAGAAAGCCAAATTTATCATGATATGTTAATGCGGGAAAAGTTAAATAATACAAGTACTGTGAAAGGACTATACTTCGATGGACGAAAGGACAAAACAATGCAAACAGAAATAAAAGATAAGAAAGTTTACAGAAAGGAAGTACCTGAGGAACATATTACCTTACTTCAAGAACCTGGAAGTATATACTTAGGACATTTAGCATTGAAATCAAGTTTGGCAAACGACCAAGTGGACGCCGTTAATGATTTTCTCGTCAAAAATAACATTAACCCTTCAGATATTGGTAATAACGAAATTTTGATTGCATTTACACAACGTGTCCCATTTTAATCGATATGCGTAAATATCTCGCCAGGGAAGCCACCAATCGAAACAATGATACAGACGAAAGTTGTAGGAAATCGAGGGGAAAATCAAACGGCGACCTTGGATATGACCATGAATTCGATTTTCAAGGTCATTTGAAAGTCAACTTTGTTTTTTTCAGCAGGAACCCTATTTTTTATTGCGGTAATAAAAAGAGAAGAAAATTTTAAGTTCAGAGTGAATTTTTCTTCAATTTTTTACCTTCGGAATAAGAGTGATCCGACGTACACCACGAGGAGGTTGCACGATAGGATTTTGTACGTCCTGTAGCCCTGAAAAGGGGCTAATTATGAGTGAATCATCTGTTTAGGAGTTTAAGGCAATAAATGCTCAAAGGTAGCTCCATTGGCTTCCCTGGCGAGATATTTACGCGTATCGATTAAAATGGGACACCCTGTTTATTAATTTCAAAATTAGCAGAGAGGCTTCATAATATGGTTTTTGCCCGGGCGTGCGTAAAGTTAGTAAAGTTATTTTTTCAGTGCAACAAGTGAATTTTTTTCCAGCAATACCGATGAAAGGCATTGCTACGAACCTAAATCGGGGACAGACAATTTTGCTCGTGAGATAGTACCGTTTTCGTTGCCAACGCCACATAGTACCGTTTTCATTGCCAGCGCCATATAGTAGCGTTTTCGTTGCCAGCGTCAGATAGTACCTTGTGGCTCCCAGCCGACGATATAACGTATTAATAACAAGTACAATTTCTTACATTACAACTAATCAAAAGAATACCGTTAAATTTCAAAATATTTAAGACCTCTCTTTTATTACTTTTCATCATAGACAATAGACATAAAGTTACGTGCTTATTGCATAATATATTATTTGTAGATGATATTGGTTGCGATGGATGCCCAGTCAACACTGGAGACCATAATGGAGTAATTAGAAAACTCAAAGAGAAACTTACTAAACCTCTGCAATGGTTAATATGTGCTTTGCATGGTATTGAAGTTGTTTGGAAGAATTTAATCAAACATTATGAAGGACGCATGACTGGTCCAAAAGTTTTTCTGGACTAATAACAAAGTTATTACCGAACTGCGAAGAATTACCTGTGGTTTCATTTACGAAAATTGACGGCGAGTTACCCGACGTCGACACACACGATCTCAGCAAAGATAAATTTTCATGGATCCACGTTTCGACGTTCATCAGTTGGTCTACCTCGCATCGATCTGCCGAAGTTCTCAGATAACTTTGACAAATGGGACTCCTTTTTCGATTATTTTAATTCAATTATTGTGAACGATAATTCGATTGATGATATTCGCAAATTACATTATCTGAAATCTTGTCTCTCCGGTGAGGCATTGTCTTTAATTAATCATCTTGCTTTGACTAACGATAATTTTGACGTAGCCTGGGAGGCCTTACAATCTCAGTTTTCTAACAAACGGTGTATTATTGAAACGCATTTGAAAACATTATTTGATATTCCGGTATTGCGAAAAGAATCAGCTGTTGAACTTCGTGATTTATTTTATAAAGTTATCGCGATTGTTGGCGCTCTAAAGTCGCTTGGTGAACCGATTGATGAATGGAACTCCATTCTCGTTTACTTAGTCTGCACTAAACTCGATCCTGAAACGAGCAAGAGATGGACGCTCAGTTTGGGCGCATCCAAAACGTATCCAACGTTCGAAAATTTAAAAGAATTTTTAAGCAGTCGTATTTATGGATTGCAATCAGCTGGTAATGATCGCTTCCCCACTACTGGATCCAGTTTCAGTGCAAAATTTAGCAATAAACCGAACAGTAAGTCAAAGAATTCCGTTCTCTCTCATGCTACGATTCCCGCGGTTAGCAGTTGTCTCGTTTGTTCTGGTTCACATAAGATTTACAAATGTAAAAGTTTTAAAAATTTACCTTTTGCGAAGCGCGCTGATGTTGTAAAACGACAATATCACTGTATGAACTGCTTATTTTTGCATGACACAAATAATCGTCCAAGCGAACGGAGCTGTTTTATTTGTAAAGGAAAGCACCACACGATGCTGCACAGATAGCAAATCGCTAATTCTGAAAACGCTACGACCGGAGCAATTCCTGATCCCGCTTCCAAGTCCGTTACTTGGAAATGCAATGATTCCGAACGGGTCGTGACGCTCCTCGCTGCCAATCGGCCAGTCCATTCGTCAAATATTTTATCAGCCACCACTTGGATCGAGGGTCCACGTAGACTTTTCTTTCGGAAAAAGCTGCCAACGCACTCTCCCCGCGTACGCGTGACGTATCAGCTTCCGTCGTCGGATTTGGAGGCGTCTCCGCTGGCATTGTCACCCGCGCAGTTGACATTATCCTCACCCCTCGCGATTCGGATCAACCGGAATTCCATACGTGTGCTTTAATACTGAAGAAGCTCACTTCATGCGTGTCGACCCAGTCTTCGCAGTCGGTCATGAACTGGCCTCATTTACGCAATCTACGCCTATCAAACCCGAATCCTAAGAGCTCGGACCCGATTGATCTTATTCTCGGCCCTGACCTTTACGGACACCTTCTACTGGACGGACTTATAAAGGGATCCGCGAATCTACCGATTGCACAAAATTCGCCCTTTGGGTGGGTACTATCTGGATGGACTTCGTCACCGCCTTCTGATGTCCCCTCTCAGCTAACCATGCACCACTGTATCAACAACAAACAAGTGTCATTCGACCTTCAAAAGTTTTGGGAGATTGAAAACGTTCCGACAAACAAGTCTCTCACCGCTGATGATGAAAGTTGTGAAAATCATTTCAAGGACGCGATTTCTCGAACTACTGACATGGTACATGGTTCGTCTCCCTTTACGTACGTCTCCTCCTGAAATCGGACAATCCCGGGATGGTGCCATGCGTATATTTTGTTCACTCGAAAAACGATTATCTCGTAACCAGGACGATGCATCCGCGTACCGAGAAATTATGATGGACTATCAGAGGCAAGCTCATATGAGTCCAGTCCTCCCCCGATGCAGAAAATCTCGCCGTATATCTGCCGCATCACGGAGTTAAAAAGGAGAGGAGCACCACGACTAAGTGAGAGTCGTGTTTAATACCTCCTACAAAACTTCCAATTCGACATCGCTTAACGATCACCTCTTGACGGTCCAAAACTTCAAGCAGATCTTGGTTTGGTGCTGCTGCAGTGGCGAACATTGCAGTTCGAAATGCGATTTATTGGTTTTCCTTGTATGTAACATTGGTCATAACTTTATCGTCAAATTTTACTATGATATTTGGAATCAGAGCACAAAATTACGAACACAAAAATATATTCTCTAAATAATTAGGTATGTTTGGACTTTAAAAATAGCATCTTTTAAACCTTACTAGATTTTGGTCGCACAGTAAGTTAGTTTTAAAACATTCGAAGAAGTCTACTTTTGGAAATATTTGATACTTTAGTTTTTTGCGATTCTTCGCGCCTTACATTTTGAAACATTTTTATGGATTGTCATCTGTTTGCGGCAATTTCAAGTGTAATATTAAACTTATCACTGTTCGTGACGAATAAAAGTTATAATATTTTCGCCACGGGAATATATGGAGATCGTATTATTTTACGGCAAATACGATCGAAATTCGCGATTAGCAGCTCGGGAGTACGCTGCTGCTTTCCCTGATAGGAGACATCCTCACTATCGGGCCATTTTACGCACCGCGAATCGGGGTGATGAAACGGGCAGTTTAGTACCTGTATTGCGGGGTGATGGAAGAGGAGGTCGAAATGCAGTGCAGGTACAAGAAGAGGAAGCTATTTTGGAGACTGTGGAAGAAAATCCCCAAGTAAACATCCGTAATCTTACTTCTATGTATAATGGGAGCTATACGTCAGTGCAACGAATTTTCATGAGGAATGATTTGCATATCTATAATTTTCTGAGGGTAGAGACGTTACTACCAGGAGATTCTGTAAGGCGGAGATTACGTAAGTAATTATTCCAATTGGTTGCCTTGAGTTAACGCTGAAGACCCTGCGTTTCTAACTCGCCTTCTCTCAACCGACGAATGTATTTTTACACGAGTTGGAATTTTTCACAGCAGAAACTACCACCAATATTGTGAAAATTATCCTTATACTGTTCTCCCGACAAAAAGAAGTCAGCAAAAATTTCAAATTCATTTGTGGTGTGGTATTATCGTAAGACTTACGAGTAATTTTCGTTCCGGACCTTACACCAAGTCACCGTGTAGTAGACAAAGAAAATCCTCCATCCCTGGAGTGGGCAGTGGTGATTGTTAGAAAGGAACTGTAAAGTGAATGCCATCGAACCGTTAGAGGACGCCATACAGCATAGGCGTGTGGACATCCCCATCGAGGGACAACCGTAGCCGACATCATATATTCCCTGCCGAATGTTGGAGTTGCGAGTATCACAACGTAAGTGATTTTGTGAAGTTTACAAGTGCCATAAAAAAGTTTCCCTTTTGCGAACCATCAAATATTTGTATTATTCTTCGGTCTTTTTATTTTAAGTACCGGTACTGCTTGATTTTTGCGTTTTCCAGTTCCATTTGCGAGGTCCGCGTCCGCTATTAGCCCTTATTATTAAAATATACTTATATAGTTTTAAGTAAATTTAAGTATATGAATTGATATTTATTACGTGTGCCCTTTGAGATTGCGACTATTTTCTATTCCCTTGAGCTTTCTAAAGTTATATACTTATATACTATAATTATATACCTCTGAATAATTCAACTCCATAAACAGAAATGTTTTTTTTTTTTTTATATTATACTACTCAAACTTATATCACACGTGGCTGTAATAGATGCAAATAAATATTGGGAGAAATAATTAATTTTTAATAAAAGTCATATTTTAAACAATTTTGAACATTAAAAAAGTGAAAAAGTATTTTTGCCTCGAGGTGCCCTGGTTCGGGACCATGGATTTAGAGGACACACACATGTACATTTTTCCAATTCTAAAATGTTGCGCCAACTTGCGCCATTTTTAAATATGTCCGACTGACTCGTTGACGCCCTGAATTTGGGCATTATTTTCCCTTTGATGTGTTATTTTCGTAACGATCTTGGAACAAATTCGATTTCAGTCCATATTTCAATATTTTCGAGGTCGCTCTTCGAGATTCCGATGTCAAAATTGTGTTTTAACCAGCCGGGGTTCCAATATGGCGCCAAATTCGGTAAAAATTATCAAGAATAATGAAAATATTTATTTAAATTATAATCTATTTTTTCACACAATTAAAATTTTAGTTTTCTATTCAAACAACAGTGCACAGAATACCAGAATCCTACCCCAAAATTTAGTTTTTGACTCCACCTGACAAGTAGCATTTACAAAATAGTGACAACTATGACTTTTTAAAAATTATTCATAACAGTAAGAAATCTTATGAAATGTTATCAACGTCATTATTTTTATGGATTTTTTATCACTGTGACGAATGTATTATCATATTCATGAAATTTAGTTTATGTCATTTTTATTAATAGGCCTTGCAAACTCAATCATTTCAATACATATATAAAATACAACACTTTTTATTAAAATTATATTTTAAATGTGTAAAGCAAACCTTTGTAGGGAGTATGCAGTTTTTTGTATCCTCTTTTATGTTAAGCGGGTGTTTTTGCAAACCAGTATAGCATAACTCAGAAATCAATCTTTAGTATCAGTACAAATTAGTGTACAATAAACTCTCGTCTTACAATAATGCCTAATAGAATTTCTCATTTAGATAATAATATATTATGGTACAAGGGCGAATTATCGAAGATCAATATTTTGTCCATGTTGCATACGATACTTTTTAAAATGACTGGAGCACGATAATTTGCGCCCGAAAATTTCGCCGTAGGACGTAAAATCGATTTGTATTCCCGGAGGATTAAACAAATTTTTATTTTAAATATCTGCAAATTATTTCTGTTTCCGTCTCACTATTTTTCAGAGAATTGTCGCTGTTACAATATTTCTAAGAAAGTAAAATAAACAAAAAACCTCGCTAAACATATTTAACATATAGATACTGCAGTAAACAATCTGTTGCCTAAAATGATGATACCATCATTAAGTTTTACTAATGGCAAATATAAGTTATTAGCATAAACATATATTTTTCTTATGGTTTCCCACTGTTTGAAAAAGACACTAAGAGGTGACGCGCGCTCTGCACGCCACAGATGCTAACATGCAGTATGGACACATAAACAAATCATTTTGTGTCCATTATTTTAGAATACAACGTAAGGTGTTATTATTATATGTACTATTTTATAATTAGTATCGCAATCTAATTATAGAAAAAAGAGACTTCGAAAATATTACTACCTGAAATTTAAAGCAAATCGTTGAACCAATTGCAAACTTACAGCATGAAGGTTGTACCCGCCATTTTGAATATTGAAACTCTGAGCTCATATTCGTAATCAGCGACCTCGAAGACATTACTACCTAAATTTTGGAGCGAATCGTTCATCATTCGCAAAGTTGCAGCGTTGAGGTCCGCCATATTGGATCCGGCATTTTGAATTTTGAAATTTTGAGATCATATTCATAATCAGCGATATCGAAAACATAAGTACAGACGATATCGAAAAACTCGGAAGCGTTTCTGATATTTTGCCCACGTTGTCCAATCTCTGAACAGTATGTCCCGTCGAATGCGTCAATCAGGTAGTCTAAACTTTAAGTGCGTTTTTCTGAAATTCACTTTATTGAAGTCGGTGCCCGCTATAACTGAAAAACTTCTACACCGATCGGATTGAAATTTTACATACTTCTTTAATATATATTTGTCTACAGTACAAGGGTCTCTTTTTCTTTAGTTTTTGCTTTTGATTGATTGTACAGCGACAAAATGACGCCATTGTTAGTGAAAAAACTTCAACCAACCG